>JAOPHQ010004850.1:230000-252500 GCA_030340625.1 Merluccius polli
CAGTCCATCTTTGGGCTTTTATTGTGACAGGGACAGGAAGTACCTCTATCTCTCGGAGCTTGGTGCGTTTCTCCTCATTCATCTCGGCCTGTTTGCTCTTCACGTCTCCGTCGTCTCGCAGCGGATTGGATGAGCTGGCCGGGTCGGAGGACGGACTCTGGTCTTCATCGCTATCCTCTTCATCACTTCAACCACACAGAGACCATGAGACCAGACACCACTAGACACACTGAAGACTGTTACCACAGAGACAAGACACCACTAGACGCACGGAAGACTTGTTACTCACGGTCTGGATTCTTCTGGCTGCTCAAACACCTCCCACTTCGAGGTTGTGACCGCTGGGAGAGAATACACACAACAGGTTACACAGCCAATCAGGGAGCACAAGTGTGTGTGTGTGTGTGTGTGTGTGTGTGTGTGTGTGTGTGTGTGTGTGTGTGTGTGTGTGTGTGTGTGTGTGTGTGTGTGTGTGTGTGTGTGTGTGTGTGTTTACCCTGTGACTCCAGCTCAGCTTCGTCGACAGCCTCCCACTTGGACGGCGCCACCTTGAAGGTTCCCTCTTTGGACTGGTCCACTGGAACAGAGAAAGGGGGGGTTACTCCCACTAAACAGCTTCATACTACACACCACGCCCCACCCCTCTCAGCCACACCCACTCACAGGGCACCCCGTCCAGGTCGTCCTCCAGGGGTTTGATGGGCACCCCGTCGAGGTCGTCTAGCGGCGCCCCATCTAGCGGAGCCCCGTCCAGCAGCACCACCCCGTCGATGGGGACCCCATCCACGTCCTCTATAGGAGACCCCTCCTCCTGCTCCCTGATGGGGGCGCCGTCCACATCCTCCACCACCTCTGGCTGCAGGACCACAACACATGTTATACACACGACATCACAGTGGTACGAATGCAGAGGTGGTTCCGCACAGAAACATGATGAACTGTGATGTCACTTCTCCATCAAGCTTGTAACCATCATCATTTAAACATGAGATTGTGTGAATGACATGACCTACTGAGCTCCTACTGCCTCCTGGTGGAGCTACTGACCAGGCCCAGCAGGCCTTCTGGTGGAGCTACTGACCTCCACCACCAGACCCAGCAGGCCTTCTGGTGGAGCTACTGACCTCCACCACCAGACCAAGCAGGCCTGCTGGTGGAGCTACTGACCTCTACAGGAGGCCTGCTGGTGGATCTACTGACCTCTACAGGAAGGCAGACAGGTTCCTTCTCCACGGCGAGGTTGACGAGGCCCAGAAAGATGTTTTGCAGCTTGATGAGGAAGGGGTCTGGGTACACGGCCCAGTCCTCCCACGCCCGGAAACACGCCATCACACGTTGCTGCAACAATACGAATAGACAACCTCTTTACAACTCTGTAATACAACTGCGTTCATACACACTGTGTTCATACAGTGTGACCTCGTGCACACGATCCAGGGACGGTTGATTGGCATCACAATATAATACAATATGACATCATCTGGATGACAATTCACTGGTTAATAATGAAGTAATACAACAGCCTAGCCTCTTGGCTAGCATTAGCTGCTCGCTGCAGAGTGTGCATGCTGTAGCAGGGAGGACATGAGGAGACGCTGGATATATAGACGGAGGAGTGGAGACACTGGAAATATAGAGAGGGAGGAGATGAGAGGAGGAGATGGTGGATATATAGAGGGAGGAGATGAGATGACTGGTAAACCACCTTGAAGTTCTCCGACTGTAGGTGGCCCTGGATGCTCTTGTAGGTGGTGTTGAGGTCGGAGAAGATCTGACACAGCTTGGTTTCAAAGCTGCAGCAGAGACAACAGGAGTGTTTATCACAGTGGTACAGAGGAACAGGAAGTGGATGTACTACTTCCTGTTCCACATACTGGTACAGCAGCACAACCAGCCATGTGGAGCGGGAAGTGGACTACTTCCTGTTTAACACTGGTACAGATGAACAGGAAGTGAACTACTTCCTGTTCCACACACTGGTACAGAGGAACAACCAGCTGTGGAGCAGGAAGTGGACTTACTACTTCCTGTTTAACACTGGTACAGAGGGTACAACCAGCCATGTGGAGCAGGAAGTGGACTTACTACTTCCTGTAGTAGGAGGCGTTGGACACTTTGGCAGAGGAGTTGTAGAGAACATCAGAGACCAGGTAGAGCCGAGCAATCTGAAACAGAGCAACACACGGTACACACCATCAGGGCATGTGAGAGGGTGAAGGAGGAGTTGTGGGTGGGGGTGTGTGGTGGTGGAGGTGTGTGAGGGTGTGTGAGAAGCAGATTACCTTCTTGGGCAGGGCGGTCTTCAGGATGGACAGGGACTCTGTGATGCACTCTACGATCTCCTCGGCTGCCTCGGCCCGGGTGAGACAGAACAACATGGCCTCTGCTATGTCTCCCTTCCTGGGGGTCAGGGCCCTCAACATCTCCTCCAGCTTGTCCCGCTCTCTGGAGGGGAGGACACGTTCCAGACATGACATTTGAGACAGAGAGAGAGAAGGGTAGAGCCATTTAGAGAGATGTGTCATATAGATGTCGTTAAGTTATACATAATATTGTATGAGGCTGTAACACGCAATAATGGCACCCAGGATAAACCAGCCATCACCACACACTCAGGAGAGAGCCACTGTCATGTTTGCACGTTACACCTGCTCGGATTCTACCAACGACAACCTGTGTCTTGTGTCAACCTGTGTCTTGGGCCCAGCAAAGCTACTTAGGTTTCTCGGTGGACACTTTTATCCGAAGTCTCATTTTTAGCTTGGGTGGCCTCTGTGGGAACCGAACCCCTAACCCTTGCCATGCTCTCCAAGTTGAGCTAGTCAGGACCGGTTTCACTCACTCTTCTTTGAGGGACCCCTTCTTGCCAGCCTCCTCTTCGTCTTCCTCCTCCTCTGCGTCGTCGTACGGCCCGTGGAGGTACGGGTTGAGTGGAGGCGGGCGCCACAGAGAACCGTTCTTAAACATCCGGAAGTCGTCTGTCCTCCACTTAGCAGGCGCTTCTCCCTGGATGGAGACACGCGGTCAACACTACTAACCAGTCCCAGCAGTGGAGGACGAGGTGTGAATACAATACCACACCTACCTGTAGTATGGTGTAGAGTTTCCAGCGGTAGTATACGTGGGCAGGACTCTGATTCTCAAACAGGAACCTGGGAGAGAGACGCACAACATTAAAATGATGTCACGGACCAGATATGATGACATCACAGCGGACGGAGCCGGTATGATGACGTCACAGTGGACGGAGCAGGTAACTTACCTGTACATGGGGTTGCTGATCTCGCGGTTCATGATCATGGCTTCGAACATGGGCCCCTCACGCACCACAAACTCGATCATTCGGTGGATGAGAGAGAGCAAATTCCTAGAAGAAAAACACAGTTAAAGCAAACGCATTGAGACGTCCACCTGGCCGCTCACTCGTCCATCCACACAGCAGCTCTACATACTGGCACTACGTTACTAAGCCAGGGTGGTGTTTAGACCAATCACGGGACAGAGCTGTGTTTTAGTACGACTAGGTGTGTGTGTGTGTGGTGGGGTGTGGTGTGTGTGTGTTGTGTGTTGTGTGGTGTGTGTGTGTGTGTGTGGCTCTATAGCTCTGCTGGCTGTAGCCTAAAGTGGCCAGCAGAACGAAGGTCTCTTTCATTGGACAACACAGATCACATGTACTTGTATTGGAGCCCATCGTACCAATGGCGGGGCGGGGGGAAAATCTGTATACTTTCCCAATCCATCCCATGATGCTTTGCAGGGTCCCTCGCTGCCGCAGACAGTTCAACGTGTGCTGCCCACCGAGGCCAATGTCAAAGTTGTGAGACTAGTTTGGGGGGGTTTGGGGGCTGTGGTGCCGGGGCAGGGCCCGGGGGGCGGCCGGGTGCATGAGCAATGGTCCCCCCATATGGACAACACCGTGTCGGACTGCTTTACATCTCGTGTGGTGTGGTCAGAGGAGGGACACTCATTCTGGCTGATTACCGACTTGTTATTCAATAATAATGAATGCGTATAAAATAGGACAAAAGTCTGAACCGTAAAAGAACCGTTGTTTTTTTTTCATTGCAAAAGGAGGGCTGGATACGAATGCATACTTTCACATTTCAAGCTTCCGATTTTGTTACGTTTCCGAAGGTATATTCGAATAGTTAATAGTGGTGTCTGAGTTTTGTCATGTGCCGACTGGCTATGTGAAGCCTGTGTGAGCATGTGCGCCCGGCATTATTAAATAAAACAGATGATTACTACGTTTTTTTTACAACTAACTAATGATTTCTGCTATGAAAGCACTTGGTTATTATTAGCACATGGCAGGCTTATAGGCTATCGGTTAGTTTAAAGTGCTGCTAGTGACAACAAATCTTGACAGCTGTCGGCCTTGCAGTTTCTCAAAGCGGTACAACCTACTTGCAAGTGTGAGGATTACCACTCGAGAAACATTTCAGTTGTGAGGAAAAAAGCTGAAGCTGCCACATGCTAAAAGCGTGTATATATATGGCTAAACGATAATAACAGAATGCCTTAAGAGTACGTCATCACCGACAACCTCGCTGATTAAAGGTATTGGCATGGCGGCAAAGTATGGTGAACAAATGATGACGCTGTACTAAACTAAACTACAACTGAAAGTTTTAGAGTAATGTTATGTTTGAATACAAAACTAATGGAGGATACTTCCAAGTATTCCAATTTTTGGGGCCAGTCCTTTATTTTTGTGCAACGGCAGCAAAATTGACAACAAAACGTGAGGACTTATTTTATAATTCAAATTTTTAACGGTTTGAGTGCTAATCGGTCCAAAATGATATTGTCGGTTAACATCCCTGATCAGAGTATTTACTGTGGTCTGCTGGGAATGATGAGGGTGCTTTAGAGAGTCAGTGTTGACCAATCAGGGACCATTTCTCATCCACACTAGCCCCGCCCCCCCGAACATGCCGTGATCCAATTGGTCCAACTTTGGGGTTCTTAATGGGATGTTTTTGTTTTCTAAGTTTTTACACCAATTAAAAAAAGAAAAACATGTACCTTTCTGTTGGGATAACCACTTTGACTATGGCGTGCGACAGAGTCTGTATATGAAGTCACATCAGATAATAAACATAGAATATGTGAGTATTGTTAAAAGGCAACAGGTGATAAATATAAAAAATGCATTGAAAACGGCAAATAGACAAACTACTGAACTGAGTTCTACGGCCAAACCCTCCTGACTCTGTAGCACTAATAAAATACTACAGACACTGGAATACACAGTACAAAACTAGCCTAGCTCAGTCAGTAGCATAGCTACTAACGCTAAGGGATAGGCTCAAGGCTAATGTCTGAGCAGCTAAGCTAACAGAAGAGAGGCTAAGGTAACTGAACAGCAGATAGGCTAACAGCACAGGCTATGCTAGGCTAACAGAACAGAGGCTATGCTAGGCTAACAGAACAGGCTATGCTAGGCTAACAGAACAAGGGCTACGCTAGGCTAACAGAACAAGGGCTATGCTAGGCTAACAGAACAGCAGCTATGCTAACAGAACAGCGGCTATGCTAAGCTAACTGAACAGCACTTGCAGCACTCATGTGATGCAGGATGCGAGCCTGTCATGCTAGTTACCTTGTCGAACTCCTCCTTGTTCTTGGGTGGGGGGAGGAGCGCGGCGGCGGGGTTCTTCAGGCGCTCGCGCGGCTGGGCGTTGAAAGGCAGGCCGGAGGGAGGGGGGGGCAGTGTGTGCTCCATCATGGAGGGAGGGATGTAGATGGGGTGGGGGGGGATCGGCACGCCCTTCCCCCAGCCCAGCTTCATCTCAAAGCTCATGATCATCTTTCCTGTTGACAGAACAGGAACAGTCTGTAAATCAGCCTGACAAGTCTGTAAAACGACCTGACAACAGTCTGTCAAATCTACAGCAGTCCGAAGTCTCCAACAGTCTGTAAAGTTTAGGGTTTACAAGTCTACACTAGTCTGTATAGTACAGAAATAGTTTATTTGAGTGTACAACAGATTGTTAAGTTTACAACAGTCTGTAAGTCAGTCTGTCAAGTCTACACCAGCCTGTAAAACAGCCTCTCAGCAGTTTGTTAAACAGCCTGTCAAGTATACAAAAGTCTGTAAAGTAGGGCTGTGCCATATCATACCGTCCACGATAATACCGGTATACATTTTTACGTGATAAAAAAAAGGGTCATATCACGATATCAATAATATAGCGACGCGATGACGTATGACGCATTTACGTTCCCCAGCGCGCATGCACTCAACGACACACAAGCCCAAGATGTCAGAGCGAGAGCAGCGTGTGGGGCGACAGCCTCCAATGATGACGATTTAGTTCCTAAAAAGGGAGCTACTTCAATAGTGTGGAAATGTTTTGGCTACAAGAGGGGTCTTTGAAGTCTACAAGTCTGTAAAACAGTATGTAAAGTCCAGAACAGTCTGTAAAGTCTACACCAGTCCGTCAACAAAGCAGGGGAAACCTCTGGCTCTGTTCACAGCCTATAACAGCTGCTTCCTGCCCTCTAGTGGCCAACACTATGACAGCATCTGTAACACATGTTGACATACCGTTTAGGTTCTTTAGGGCGCGTTCAGCATCCCTCCGGTTCATGAAAGCCACAAAACCACAGTTCCTCTCCCGTGCCCGCTCCTCGTCCGTCCTGGGCCACATGATCTTCACGCTAGCTAGCGGCCCGTAGCGCCCAAACTCCTGGCACAGCATCTCCTCATTCATCTACACAACCACCATGCTAACAATTAGCACAGCATCTCCTCATTCAGCTACACAACCACCACACTAATGATAGCATATAAGTTAGCATAGCCTAGTATGTACACAACCAAAGCCACACACCATGTGTGGCTTTGGTCACACCCTGTGTGACATTTAGATGGGCTCTACAATGCTATATATATATATATATATATATATATATATATATATATATATATATATATATATGAGGTGGTACTGGCCTGTGGGTTGATGTTTCCCAGGTAAAGGTTGGTGGTGGACGGATCTCCAACATCGTGAGAACCAGGCGCCGAGTCGTCCAGAACTGTACAAACACAGAGAGCAGAACACTTCAAGCTGTCTGATTGGACAATGCAGGGGTGTGTTTGAAAGTAGTGATGCACTGATCAATCGGCCATAGAACATTATCGGCCGGCCTACACCCTAACCACATGATCGGTGATCGGCCGAACAGCTTGAAATTTGCAGATTCCAGAAGCCAATCACGTGACTCAAAAACTATTGCGGTCGCTGTCATTATGTATGTATGTGTGTGTATATATATATATATATATATATATATATATATATATATATATATATATATATATATATATATATATACTGCTCCTATTAGCAAGATGAAGATTTAAATATATTATATATATATAAATATAAAATTACCACTGGAAGGACGGTTTCTTCTGGAAGAACCATCCGCTAAAAGAAGCAGAGAGCAGAGTAAAGACGGCGTGTTCAGCACCCATGGGCTACAGAAGGGGTGTGTGGTCGGTGTGCGGTCAGGGTGTAGGTGCAGCAGGGTGTGTGGGCAGGGTGTAGCTGCAGCAGGTGTGTGGTCAGGGCGTGTGGTCATGTGGTCAGGGCGTGTGGTCAGGACGTGTGGTCAGGGTGTGTGGTCAGGGTGTGTGGTCATGTGGTCAGGGTGTGTGGTCAGGGTGTGTGGTCATGTGGTCAGGGTGTGTGGTCAGGGTGTGTGGTCATGTGGTCAGGGTGTGTGGTCAGGGTGTGTGGTCATGTGGTCAGGGTGTGTGGTCATGTGGTCAGGGTGTGTGGTCAGGGTGTGTGGTCATGTGGTCAGGGTGTGTGGTCATGTGGTCAGGGTGTGTGGTCAGGGTGTGTGGTCATGTGGTCAGGGCGTGTGGTCAGGACGTGTGGTCAGGGTGTGTGGTCAGGGTGTGTGGTCAGGGTGTGTGGTCAGGGTGTGTGGTCATGTGGTCAGGGTGTGTGGTCAGGGTGTGTGGTCAGGGTGTGTGGTCATGTGGTCAGGGCGTGTGGTCAGGACGTGTGGTCAGGGTGTGTGGTCAGGGTGTGTGGTCATGTGGTCAGGGTGTGTGGTCAGGGTGTGTGGTCATGTGGTCAGGGTGTGTGGTCAGGGTGTGTGGTCATGTGGTCAGGGTGTGTGGTCATGTGGTCAGGGTGTGTGGTCATGTGGTCAGGGTGTGTGGTCAGGGCGTGTGGTCATGTGGTCAGGGTGTGTGGTCATGTGGTCAGGGTGTGTGGTCAGGGTGTGTGGTCATGTGGTCAGGGTGTGTGGTCAGGGTGTGTGGTCATGTGGTCAGGGTGTGTGGTCAGGGCGTGTGGTCATGTGGTCAGGGTGTGTGGTCATGTGGTCAGGGCGTGTGGTCAGGACGTGTGGTCAGGGTGTGTGGTCATGTGGTCAGGGTGTGTGGTCATGTGGTCAGGGTGTGTGGTCAGGGTGTGTGGTCATGTGGTCAGGGTGTGTGGTCAGGGTGTGTGGTCATGTGGTCAGGGTGTGTGGTCATGTGGTCAGGGTGTGTGGTCAGGGTGTGTGGTCATGTGGTCAGGGTGTGTGGTCATGTGGTCAGGGTGTGTGGTCAGGGTGTGTGGTCATGTGGTCAGGGCGTGTGGTCATGTGGTCAGGGCGTGTGGTCAGGGTGTGTGGTCATGTGGTCAGGGCGTGTGGTCATGTGGTCAGGGTGTGTGGTCAGGGTGTGTGGTCATGTGGTCAGGGTGTGTGGTCATGTGGTCAGGGTGTGTGGTCAGGGTGTGTGGTCATGTGGTCAGGGCGTGTGGTCAACCTGCAGCAGAGTGTGTGGTCAGGAGATACTTACAGGAGCGCCGGCCGTCGCCCGTCAGTGGCTCGAAACGACTGACCCGGCCCTTGAGCTTGTGTCTCTCATCTCTCTCCTCCTGGATTCTAACAGAGAGACGTTACAACGAGCTAAGTAAACCCTCCAGCTTATAATTAACCTACAGTTAACTAAACCCTTCAGCTACTAAACCCTCCAGCTAATAACTAACCTACAACTAAACCCTCCAGCTAACTGAACCCTCCAGCTAATAACTAACCTACAACTAACTAAACCCTCCTAATAACTAACTAATAACTAACCTACAACTAACTAAACCCTCCAGCTAACTGAACCCTCCAGCTAATAACTAACCTACAACTAACTAAACCCTCCAGCTAACTGAACCCTCCAGCCAATAACTAACCTACAACTAACTAAACCCTCCAGCTGATAACTAACTCCCAGCTGATAACTAACCACCAGCTGATAACTAACCTCCAACTGATAACTAACCTCCAACTGATAACTAGCCTCCACCTAATAACTAACCTCCGATAACTAACCTCTGATAACAAACCCCACAGCAGGAACTTCTTACTGTTTGAGTTCCTCTTTGAATAGCTCCAGGTTGCTTTTCTTCTTCTCCTTGTCGCTGGTTTTCTTCGCAGACTGAAACAGAGACGGCGGCTGTTACTCAAAACCAGATATCACAACATCATGTTAGTAGTATGAGTCGATAAAACGCTGGTACCGCACTCTCACCCTAACCTCTCTCTCTTATCATTACTACTCATCATTACTACTCATCCTTGGATCAAACAGTACAGGTACTTTAAGGCTAGTCATTGGGACTAGTCGTCGTTGGTGCTATTCGGCTAGTAGTTGGAACTTGTCGCCATTGGGGTTAGTCATTGTTGGGGATAGTTGTTGGTGCTATTCGGTTAGTCGTTGGGGGGGCACCCGTGACGTCCAGCAGGGTACATACGTGTCTTTTGTCCAGGGCTAAGAACTGTGGAGGCGTGTCCAGGGGCAGGAAGCTCTTGGCCTGGCTCGGCGGTGGGGTTTCAAAGCGGGACTTTGGTTTGTACAGTCTGCCCTTCTTCTCGTCCGCCGCAGCCTCCTCTGAACAATCCCAAAGAGAAACACCACAGCTGACACTTGGAACGAACTAGTTTGCACAATTTATGTTTCACTTATGTTCACGTATATACACTTGTGTTCATGCTTATTACATACTGTCGTCGTGTGAACGCAGCATTCCACCCAAACGGTCCTTTACAGGGATACGTTATGTTTTCCCGCCACTATAACACACGTCCCGCAGGGCGCCACTCTACCTTTCGATGCGTTCGCGATTCCGCCGCGTACAAAGGCCTTGACCTTGCCCTCCCCTCCGCCCTCGAAGGCGGCCAGGAACTCCTCGTAGATCTCCGCTGCCGCCCTCTCATCCTCCTGCAAGGACCACCAACAGGAGGCTCAGTGAAAGCAATAGCACGCGCGTGGGCGGCGGCAGCACAGCGAACGTAAACCGCGACCGCGACGCTTACCTTCTTCTTCATCTCATCCTGCTCCTTCTTGCTCAGAGTCCTCTTGGCCACCGCCATCTTCCCGATGCTGAACGACTTGAGTTTGCTCTCAAGAAGCGCCTGTAAGACGTCCACAAAACATACATTCAATCAGCAAAAAAAAAAAATTCATTTTTTCATTCAGTCTATCTGTCTAACTAACTAATGGGATTCAACGTTGGTATTGGTATCTGATGGGGCGCTACAAGCTCAGGGCTGGTGTATGTTCACTTTAACAGTAATGTTAATATCATTCTGATGGGACGCCACAGCTCTGGTGTCTGTCACCCCAACAGTAATGTCTGGTGGAGTACGTCTGTGTTAAATAACCACAGCTCCCCCACCCACCAGTACATTACCACCGTTACCCACCATAACAACGACCCACCATAACAACGTCGCTGAGCAGGATGAATAATTCAGTCGCTGGCGGCAGTTTGAAAATATTATTTATAACTTCAAATCCATTTGCATGTCATTATGTCTGCATTCAAAGCAAGGCGGACCGGGACCTGGCGCTAGGCGGACCGGGACCTGGCGCTAGGCGGACCGGTGTTATGCCGAGTTCTGCCTGCCCGCCGAGAACTGCATGCACCTCGCTTTTTAATGTGGAAAATGAATGTGGGGTGTCATCCACACTGTCTAGGTCGATCAAATAAAGTAAGCTGGTGCTGAGAAGACCATTTGATTCCTATCATTCTTTGATTTGAAGTCTCACTGTTATGGGGTACATGCTTTATTCGGCAGAACTGATTGCTGCTGCTGAATAATGCATCAGCTATTATTTATGCCTCACTAACATTAAATGTATGAAATTCACACTGTTAAGCCAAAACAGCCTAAAATATGAGCTGGTAAAAAACCATGTGATTCAAAGATCTCCAGCATTAAAGTTACAGGGTGGATGCATTATTCGGCAGTGCTGTATATGAGCTGCCGAGAAGTGCATCCCCCTGTTTTTCCAGGCTAGGCGAGGTGCATGCAGTTCTCGGCGGGCAGGCAGAACTCGGCATAACACCGGTACCCGGCGCTAGGCGGACGGAGACCGGGACCTGGAACTAGGCGGACCGGGACCTGGCGCTAGGCGGACCGGGACCTGGCGCTAGTCGGACCTGGACCTGGCGCTAGGCGGACCGGGACCTGGCGCTAGGCGGACCGGTACCAGGCGCTAGGCGGACCGGGACCTGGCGCTAGTCGGACCGGGACCTTGCGCTAGGCGGACCGGGACCGGGACCTGGCGCTAGGCGGACCGGTACCAGGCGCTAGGCGGACGGAGACCGGGACCGGGCGCTAGGCGGACCGGGACCTGGCGCTAGGCGGACCGGGATCAGGCGGCGGGCGGGCCGCTAGAATGTTGTTTGCAGCCGCTACCGTGACGCCATTTGATTCCAGGCCAAACTGATCCTAACGTTTTTATTCCCTGGCTCCACCTTGCATGTATGGTACGAGATGTGAACAATAACGTTACAACACGTGATATATGACCAGTAACGTTATAATACACATGCAAGCAGCGGGACGTGATAGTATCAGGACGGCCTCGCGCTGTGGCTGCAACACGTTAGCCGAGGCTAGCTAGCCTAGCTAGCCTACCTAGCTAGGCTAGCTAGCCAACATACTGCTCGCAGGTTGGGGCCAGCTTATTAGCTAGCTTCTCGTGTAGCTTTTCGGCTCTGGTGGTTCGGCTCGCGGGGATATGGATAATAATCAATCGTCTCCCCATTATTGCTGTGTCTGTGTGCATAGAGACGCGCGGGAGAGGCTCACCTTAGCGCTAGCTTTCTGAGAGTCCGCAGACGTTCGGTCCGCCATCTTTTGTGCACTGAGAAAAAAAATCGAGCGCCGATCGCGAAATGAGTCCTCAGGATCCCATCAAGCCCGACGAATCAAACCCGAAATCATCGATCACCGCCGCCCGAAACGGTGGAAATATTATAGCGGGTACCCACGCGTATACAATGAATACACCACATACATATGAATACACCATTTATTGACCTATTTATTTAAATGTACAGTGATATGATTTATGATTCATGGACAGCTGATATCTTCTTTCTATATAACGAAACTCGCTCCGTTAAATCTCTCGTAGATATACCTCTGACCGCTAGATGGCGCCAGGGTGTCGCGTCTCTTCTCCTATCGGCCAAATCTAAACTCATTTAAATTGCATATTTTAGAGAGTGGCCCGAGGTCATAAACATAATATAAACATGAAGCACTTTTATCATGTCTAATGTGTCCAGGTTGGAGGAAAGCAAACGAATGGCATCCCCTTAATTCAAATACAGCCCATATATCGGACTTAATGACATGCAGTATCCTAAACAAAAGTGGTGACAAGGATGATTTTCTTGACTTGGTTTTAAAAAAAGCCAAGTCAAGAAAATCAAGTTTATTCACGTCCCCCTCGCTGTGCCCGTCGGCCGGTTGAAAATAACTTCACAGACTCCACCAAAGTCCACCTCCTGGGGCATAAGCAGCCCCCCCCCCCCTCCTACAGCTGGGAACAAGCGGTATATTCATACTGCGCTTTTTCCCTGGGATCGCGGCTGCGAGGAGCGCAGCACCAGCAGCAGCAGGAGCGGCTCGCCTCCTCTTCCTCCACCTCCTCCTCCTCCTCCATCTTACATCTTACACTCCCGGTGCCACGGGGCCACAGCCAGCTGCTCTCTCTCTCTCTCCCTCTCCGTCTCTCTCTCTCTCTCTCCCCCACCATGTGGACTATGTGGACCATGTGGACTATGTGGACCCTCGGCACATGGGCCGTCCTGTTCCTCTCCGACGTGTGCGCCCAGACCGAGCAGAGGTAGGGGCGCCCCGTTTTTTTATGTGTTTTATTCACACACACACACACACACACACACACACACACACACACACACACACACACACACACACACACACACACACACACACACACACACACACACACACACACACACACACATTAAAATAACACATTTATGCACATATTTATGCATATCCAAACTTTCTTGGTCTGATTTACAGTCCCTCACTGTACGAAGCTGCGTCACATCCCGTCACATCCCGGACCTTTTACTATACTATTACTATTACTATACTATTACTATTACTATACTATTACTATTACTATACTATTACTATTACTATTACTATACTATTACTATTACTATTACTATACTATTACTATACTATTTAGACACTTTCTGGGGACAGCGCGTTGTGATTGCTGTGTTGTGATTGTCTTGACTCTTGTGATGACCTGTGATGTGATGAAGCCATAGGGAGCTATTTAAATAAAGACCCCCCCCCCCCCCCCCCCCCCCCCAGGCCGTCCTTCACGTGCGGGGGGAACCTGACGGGGGAGACCGGGGTGCTGGGCAGCCAGGGATACCCGGGGGTCTACCCCCCCAACACCAAGTGTGTGTGGAGACTCACGGTCAGTCCATATACATGTTCATAATGTATTAATAATAACATAAATACTTATATACAACATTACCCCCAACTCCTAGTGACCCTGATTTAAATACGTATTTAAATCAGGGTCAGTCCACTCAATACATATATTATAATTAACAATAATAATAATATTAATAATAAGAGGAAGAAGAAGAAGAGGAATTATATTATTATTATTTATAATAACAACAATTATTATCATTATGATTATTATTATTTATAATAACAATTATTATTATTAAAAATAATAACATACATACATACATACATACATATATGAATAAAAACATAAATATTACCATGTTGATCATATAAGCACTTAGAACTAATAAGAACATATAGGCAGTGTATTTAAATCATATCAAGTTTATTTGGCTCTTTAATTTATGAAGCCGTTGAGTTTGTTATTTTCCATAAATTTCAATATAATTTCTAATACGTTCATAAGTTCACGGCTGCAGTTTAAAGAATGTGTGTGAAAGATACCTGTCCAGGTGGATCAGGGTGAGGTGTAGTCCAGATACCTGTCCAGGTGGATCAGGGTGAGGTGTAGTCCAGATACCTGTCCAGGTGGATCAGGGTGAGGTGAGATACCTGTCCAGGTAGGATCAGGGTGAGGTGAGATACCTGTCCAGGTAGGATCAGGGTGAGGTGAGATACCTCTCCAGGTAGGAGCAGTGTGAGGTGAGATACCTCTCCAGGTAGGATCAGTGTGAGGTGAGATACCTGTTCAGGTATGAGCAGTGTAAGGTGAGATACCTCTCCAGGTAGGATCAGTGTGAGGTGTAGTCCAAATATCTGTCCAGGTAGGATCAAGGTGATATGTAGTCCAGATACCTGTCCAGGTAGGATCAGGGTGAGATATCTGTCTAGATCAGGGTGAGGTGTAGTCCAGATACCTGTCCAGGTAGGATCAGTGTGAGGTGAGATACCTGTCCAGGTAGGATCAGTGTGAGGTGAGATACCTGTCCAGGTAGGATCAGTGTGAGGTGTAGTCCAAATATCTGTCCAGGTAGGATGCGTGACAGCATGGTAACTCCTCCCTCCAGGTCCCCGAGGGGAGGGTGGTCATCCTCTCCTTCCGCTTCATCGACCTGGAGAGTGACAACCTGTGTCGCTATGACTACGTGGATGTTTACAGCGGCCACACCAGCGGCCAGAGATTGGGCCGCTTCTGTGGGACATCGCGGCCGGGCGCACTGGTCGCCACGGGCAACAAAATGATGGTCCAGATGGTGTCGGACGCTAACACCGCCGGGAGTGGCTTCCTAGCGGTCTACTCTGCTGCCCACCCCCACCAGAGAGGTAGCAACACGCTAGCATAGTATGGTGCTAACATAGCATGGTGCTAACGTAGCACGCTGCCCACCCCCACCAGAGAGGTAGCAACACGCTAGCATAGCATGGTGCTAACATAGCATGGTGCTAACGTAGCATGCTGCCCACCCCCACCAGAGAGGTAGCAACACGCTAGCATAGCATGGTGCTAACATAGCATGGTGCTAACGTAGCATGCTGCCCACCCCCACCAGAGAGATAGAAACACGCTTACATAACATAGTGCTAACATAGCATGGCGCTACAGAGACGTAAGAGTAGGCTCACAGGCTAACAGCATAGCATGGCTATTAGAAGTGGGTTATGACAGTGCACAGTGATAGTAACCTACTGAGTCATGTCTGTAATGAGTCAGTTTTGAAGGAACATGTGAAGGAAACAGTGTGAGAGCAGTAAGACCATGTGGTGAGGAGCTGAGCTCTCATAGGACATGGTGAAGGTCACCACAGACATTACTGAGGACAACTTGGTTGAGGTTAACCAGCAGGAACATCACCTCACAGCTCCCTGTGGAATTTGTCACCAAACTCCTCACCTCTCTCCCCTCCTCTCCTCTCCTTGCTCTCTCCACTAGCTCTCCCATCATGTAGGACTGTTAACGGTGAGTGAGGTTCGGGTCAACTTAGTTGACCCCGTTTGTCCTGGACAGTTGTTCTAGACCTTTGTCGTCCTAAAATAGCAGCTGTTAGTCAGCTCCCCAGCCTGCTAGCCCTAGCCCTGCTCTTAGCTCCCCAGCCTGCTAGCCCTGCTGCTGTTAGCTCCCCAGCATGCTAGCCCAAGCCCTGCTGCTGTTAGCTCCCCAGCCTACTAGCTCTGCTACTGTTAGCTCCCCAGGTTGCTAAGCCCTAGCCCTGCTGCTGTTAGCTCCCCAGCCTGCTAGCCCTAGCCCTGCTGCTGTGGGGAGGGTGTGAGGCTGATGGTGAGAGCATGTGGAAACTATCTCATGGTCTCTCGCTTCCTCTGTAATCACTGGAGGAACCCAATGTGGAACCCAGGAACGCGCACATAAATGTTTAATCACAACGTTACATCACCCACACACGTTTGTGTGTGTGTGTGTGTGTGTGTGTGTGTGTGTGTCTTTCATGGTTCTCTGTGTGTCTCCAGGGGAGCAGTACTGTGGGGGTCGTCTGGAGAAGCCCACTGGGTCCTTCAAGACCCCCAACTGGCCGGAGAAGGACTACCCTGCAGGGGTCACCTGCTCCTGGCACATCCTGGCCCCCAAACACCAGGTCCACCTCCCTATAGACCTGACCTTAAGGTCAGGGTTAGTGTTAGGGTGAGGTTAGGGTAAGTGTTAGGGTTAGGATAAGGTTAGGGTTGGTGTAAGGTTAGGGTGAGTGTTAGGGTTAGGATAAGGTTAGGGTTAGTGTTAGGATAAGGTTAGGGTTAGTGTTAGGGTAAGGTTAGGGTTAGTGTTAGGGTAAGGTTAGGGTTAGAGGTTAGGGTTAGTGTTAGGGTAAGGTTAGGGTTGGTGTTTGGGTAAGGTTAGGGTTAGGATAAGGTTAGGGTTAGAGGTTAGGGTTAGTGTTAGGGTAAGGTTAGGGTTAGTGTTAGGGTTAGTGTTATGGTAAGGTTAGGGTTAGTGTTAGGGTAAGGTTAGGGTTAGTGTTAGGGTAAGGTTAGGGTTAGTGTTAGGGTTAGTGTTATGGTAAGGTTAGGGTTAGTGTTAGGGTAAGGTTAGGGGTTAGGGTTAGGGTAAGGTTAGGGTTAGTGTTAGGGTAAGGCTAGGGTGAGTGTTAGTGTAAGGTTAGGGTGAGTGTTAGGGTAAGGTTAGGGGTTAGGGTAAGGTTAGGGTTAGTGTAAGGTTAGGGTGAGTGTTAGTGTAAGGTTAGGGTGAGTGTTAGGGTAAGGTTAGGGGTTAGGGTTAGGTTCAAGGTTTAATGTGACTCTTGTTTCCAGATCATCGAGGTGAAGTTTGAGAAGTTTGACGTGGAGAGAGATAACTACTGCCGCTACGACCACGTGTCAATCTTCAACGGACCGGAGATCAACGACGCTCGAAGGATCGGGAAGTTCTGTGGAGACAGCCCTCCGGCGTAGGTCTCTTAGAACCATCCTAGCACCTTCCTAGCATCCTCTAGAACCCTCCTCGAACCATTAGGACTCACCTAGCTCTCTTAGAACCCTCCTAGAACCCTCCTCTGTGTGTCTACCTGTGTGTCTACATGTGTCTACCTGTGTGTCGTCCTGTCTACCTGTGTGTCTACCTGTGTGTCTACCTGTGTGTGTGCAGGCCAGTGCTGTCTGAGGGGAACCAGCTGTTGATCCAGTTCCTGTCTGACCTCAGTCTGACGGCAGACGGCTTCATCGCCCACTACACCTTCAGACCCAAGAAGTACATCACCTCCACCCCTCCCTCCGTCACCACCACCCAGCCTGCCACCACCAGGCCCATACGTAGGTCCACACACACACACACACTCTCTCAAGATAGAGAGAATATATGTGCACTGTAGATGTAAGTGTATTGTAGATGTAGGTGCACTGTGTGGGAATTAACCTTCAATCAGGGAGACTCCAGAGGTCTTACACTCTCCAACCTACTCACAGAGAGTGTGTGTGTGTGTGTGTGTGTGTGTGTGTGTGTGTGTGTGTGTGTGTGTGTGTGTGTGTGTGTGTGTGTGTGTGTGTGTGTGTGTGTGTCCTCAGCTCTGAGATACTCTGCTGCTCTCTGTCAGCAGAAGTGCAAAAAGAGAGGAAGTCTGGAGGCTAACTACTGCTCCAGTAACTTTGGTATGAAACACACAGTACTACAATACTACTACACACGGTTCTACAATACTACTACACACATAACTACAATACTACTACACACGGTTCTACAATACTACTACATAGATAACTACAATACTATTACACACAGTACTACAATACAATACTATTACACACAGTAACACTATGTGTGTGTGTTTGTGTGTTAGTCCTGACAGGTACAGTGATAACGGCAGCCGTGCGGGGGGGCAGTATGTTTGCCACCGTCTCCATCCTCAACCTTTATAAAGATGGGGGCATGGCCATCCAGCAGGCGGGAAAAACCATGAGCACCAAAATCACCATCTTGTGTAGGAAGTGTCCTTCGGGGGTCCGTCGAGGTGAGGACCCCCCCAATCAATAACTAATAATCACTACTATAGGACCCCCTGATCAATCACTAATAATCACAACTCAGACTAGGATCCCTGATCAATAACTAATAATCACCACTAATATTAGGACCCGCCGCTGGTAGACTCAGGTTACTGCAACTAGCAGCATGGCAGTGTTTGTTGTTGGTAGAATATATCCATTTATTGGAGGATATTGGATTTATTGGCAAGATGGTACAAGCCGAGCAGATGTGACATGTTGTCATGACAGTGGCTCTCAGTGTGGTTTATCCTGGGTGCCATGATTGCTCATGCACCAGAGATGTGCAGCCCCACCCAGACCCAGAGTCTGATCAGTCTGACTCAGGCCAGATGAGGCTGTAAACCAGCCATCAACCGCACACACTCCACAGTGCTGTTCTGGTTTTAGTGTCTCGTAAAGTGGAAAGTTGTTCCACATGTTCAGCTCATCCCGGTGAGAGGGAAGACATCTGAGCATATATTGATATGAACACAACATGTGCTCATATGTTTCTACATCAACATATACCACATGTATGTGTTTCATATGTTTCCGTATGAACGTATGGTACACCTACAGTGTATCGGAGAAACTCATGTGAGGGTTTCCTGAATGTCTCTGCTGGCCACTGCATTCAGGTGTGTGTATGTGTGCGTGTCTCCAGGGTTGAGCTACCTGTTCATGGGCCAGGCGGACGAGGACGGACGGGGGATCATAGGACCGCAGCACCTGGTCACCGCATTCAAGTCCCGGAACCAGAAGGACCTGAGCGTCCTGAAGACTCAACGCTGCTGAGACCTTCTGTCTCACAGCTCAGTCTCACCTGTTGGAGAACATAGAACATAGAACACACTCCTCACATACCTGCTGGAGAACATAGAACATAGAACACACTCCTCACTTACCTGCTGGAGAACATAGAACACACTCCTCACCTACCTGCTGGAGAACATAGAACATAGAACACACTCCCCACTTACCTGCTGGAGAACATAGAACACACTCCTCACTTACCTGCTGGAGAACATAGAACATACTCCTCACCTACCTGCTGGAGAACATAGAACATAGAGCACACTCCCCACTTACCTGCTGGAGAACATAGAACACACTCCTCACCTACCTGCTGGAGTACATAGAACACACTCCTCACCTACCCGCTGGAGAACATAGAACACAGAACACACTCCTCACCTACCCGCTGGAGAACATAGAACATAGAACACAGGAGTGAGACTTTAACTCAACAGACAAGATGTATTTCAGAGTTTAGGAAAGCAATATATGTCTCATATGGACTTGAGCTGTGGGTCGGGAGTGAGTGTGTGAGTGTGTGTTCCAGTTGTGGAGTGACTGTGAGTTTCCCATGTCTCACACTCCCGGGGGGTGTCCAGACCCACATCATCTTCATCATCATCCTCATCTCCACCTCCTCCATACCCCCTGGTGAAAACGTTATAGTAAACGATGTCAGATTTATTCTAGCCAGACGTAAGAGATATTTATTGTGGTAAAATGTGCAATAGATTATATATAGGATCCTTTGGATTAGCTGTGCTGGTTTTGTGTAAAGAACAATGCTCTTTTGAAGAGAAATGTTTATTTAATGGATGCAAAGGGCTCTGCCAGCATAAGAGAATAAATTAAATATTTTCATATGAAAAAGTCTGTGCATGTTATTTATAGTTCATTGTTTCTGCCCAAATAAAATCCTCAAATAAAATTTTCCTTCCATGTTTAACTGAAATTCATGCATCAGCTAAAAGTTGAATCCTGTGTCCTTGTAATACAATATAATACAGACCTCATAATACAGACCTTATAATACAGACCTCATAATACAGACCTTATAATACAGACTTCACTATACAGACCTCATAATACAGATCTTATAATACAGACCTCATAATTCAGATCTTATAATACAGACCTCACTAGACAGACCTCATTAGACAGACCTTATAATACAGACCTCATTAGACAGACCTTATAATACAGACCTCGTAATACAGACCTCATAATACAGACCTTGTAATACAGACCTCGTAATACAGACCTTATAATACAGACCTCGTAATACAGACCTCACTAGACAGACCTTATAATACAGACCTCGTAATACAGACCTTATAATACAGACCTTGTAATTTAGACCTTATAATACAGACCTTGTAATATAGACCTTGTAATACAGACCTTGTAATAAAGACCTCATTATACAGACCGTATAATACAGACCTTATAATAGACCTTATAATACAGACCATGTAATACAAACCTTGTAATACAGACCTCGTAGTACAGATCTTATAATACAGACCTTATAATAGACCTTATAATACAGATCATGTAATACAAACCTTGTAATACAGACCTCGTAATACAGACCTTGTAATACAGACCTTGTAATACAGAGCCATTTTTGCTCCAACTGTCTGCACCCGTCCTTCCTGATATCTAACTAAAAAACAAAAAATCCTCTTTCTCTTGTGAATGCAAAAGCTAACAGACAAGTCTTCATTAGTTTGTTTAGTGGAAAACGGTTTAGATTATGTGGCTTGGCCCGAGTCCAGTGATACATATGTAGTCAGGAGACAAGTTCTAGAGATTTCAGGAGATACAAAGAGACAGCGGCTGGAGGAGAGCATGGGTTGAGGGTTCAGCTCCGGGGGTAGAACATGGCGTACTTGGAGGTCCTGAACCCCAGCAGGTCTCTCATCTCATTGCGGAACTTGGACAGGTCCTGTCTGAGGTCCCCGAGGTTCTCCACCGTCGCCTGGTCGGTGCTCTGCATCTTCTGGCGGGTGGAGGTCAAGTAGCGGTGGACCAGGCAACACATGATCTTCTGATAGTTCTCATCTCGCTTCTGCTTCAGGTTCCTCCACTCCTGGGGACCAGCAGCACAGTAAACACCAAATTATGAAATATACTAATTATACTACTAATTCTACTTATACTGGATTGAATGGTGCGCCGTGGGTCTCCATGCTGGAGCTCTGAGTGTAGTCTGCCATGCGTCATCTAGCTGTTGTATAATGTGTACATATACGCACACCTCCTCAACGGAGAGGTGTATTTAACCCATGGGGACGGCATACAGACCACGGCCACTGTTGGACTTAACAATCTTCTATCATAGACGGATCAAACAGGAAATGACATCACACATCCAGTCTCTCATTCACCAAAACATCAGGTCACCAATCACCCAGCAGAGCAGTCTGACTGTTTTGCTCCTCTCTCCTCTGTCTCCTATCTGTCTATCCTCTCTCTCCTCTGTCATCTCACCTTGAGGCTGTTCTGTCGCTTCACCCTGCCCTTGGAGGTGTGGGAGCAGATCCATTTGTTCATGCTGGTCAGAAGGTAGCACAGCGTCTTGGGGGAGGGGAGGATGTTGAAGGGGGGGGGCAGGGTGCACTTGTCATCGAAGTAGCTCAGCCAGAGTTTGGCCCGGGCAAATTTCCACTCCTTGTCTTCGTGGTTCTGCAGAATTCCAAGGCAGAGCGTGAAGATGATGGAGATATGTGAAACGGGCCCTGGAATGTATTCCAGTAATCTCCCATGTATGTACATGGTATTCACCATGTATGTACTTGGTATTCACGATGTATGTACTTGGTATTCACCATGTATGTACTTGGTATTCACCATGTATGTACATGGTATTCACCATGTATGTACGCTGTTAACACATGTGTGTGAAACGCTCCAGATGTTCTGGAAGCAGTTTTAATCTGGAAGCGGTTTTATAACGTCATTAATAGCAAATGGTTGCTGGAGAAAATGCAGAAAAATGTGCAGATGGCGTTAAAATTAAACCAACGCCCCGGCATCTGTGGCTTATTAAAAACAGAATGAAACGAACCAGAGCAAAACAAACAAGAGAAGTTATGCTCTGGTTCATTCAGCTCTTCTTCAGGGTAAGTGAAGCAGTGGTTGCCGGTACTTACTGCAATCTGGCGGAAGCTCTTGTGCAGCATGGCCACCAGCAGCTTGGTGAGCACGATGACCACCACGATGTTGTACGTCCCGATGATCAGCGCTCCCACGAAGGACCGTAGCTCCTCCGAGTAGCTGATCCTCGTCACAAACAGCGCCACGTGGGCCAGCGAGAAGATGTACCAGAACAGGGCATAGCAGGTCCCTATGAAGCTGTCGGGACACACCAGTTAGTCTACACCTCGATTAGACAGTCTCAGCCTAAACTACAGACTTAGTCCTAACCTAGTCAAGCCTTTAATCACACCTCCAGTCTCAAAGGGC
>JAOPHQ010004850.1:255000-282837 GCA_030340625.1 Merluccius polli
TCCTCCAGGAAGTCCTCCAGACCCTCATACCACAGACGCTTCACGTCTGACCACACCATACCTGGAGAACACACATACGTTATACACATGCTAACACACACACGCACACGCACACACACACACACACACACACACACACACACACACACACACACTGTGTGGCCACTGGTTAGAAAAGCACTTTATATATTTTGTGCTAAACCCTGCTGCTTACCGAGCCTCAGATCTCCAGCAGTACGTTCTACAACACTAGGGTAGTGGACAGTCTAGTGGTCAGGGTGTTCAACTACCAACCCAAAGGTTCTGGGTTTCATGCCCCTGTAGGCGTCCTCCAGCAAGATGAGCCCTAACCTTAATGGTGTGGACCTGAACTCACTGGATGTCGCTGTGGATGAAAGTTTGCTAATGGATAAATAGTACATGACTGATGAAGTGGTGATGTGAGGAATCTCCCCCCTCTAGTGGCCGTTCCTGGAAATATATAGAAAACATCCATCTGGCTACTGGAATCATTCCTGTTATATCGCAATAATGTATGAATATGTATATATAATCATATTATAATAAGCATATATAATATATGTATGACTATGGTAGGCACATATTCCTATTTCAATAATATCAAATCATATTTTATTGGATCAGCTCTATAATGGCCTTCATCAGAAACAAGAGAGACAATGAGAGAGAAGGATGACAATGTGTGTGAATGTGAAAGAGAGAGAGAGAGCACAGACAGAGAGAAAGAGAGAGAGAGAGAGAGAGAGAGAGACAGATGATGTCTGACAGACAGACAGACATGGAGACAGACCGAGAGAGACCGAGAGAGAGGTAGATATCCAGATGAGACCTAATGGCAGAGATGTGGTTTATTGAGTTGCTCCATTGAAGGATGGAGTCAGTGATGTGGTCATGATAGTGATGATTTGCCGTTGCCATGCCGACTCATCTCAACAAACAGGATTGGAGAGATGAGTGTTTCTCATAACAACAGCCAGACAGAATCTAACATAATGATGTCATGTGGGTGTAGTATGTGTGTAGTGTGTGTGTCTTGTGTATATGGTGTGTGTGTAGTGTGTGTGTGGTGTGTTTGTAGCATTGCATACTGTAGTGCAGCCAGATAAGGGCTACTAGCTCCCTGATTGGCCAGTGATGAGGGGGGGCCATGTGTCCTAGGATATCTATCAGGGTAACCTGACAGCTTCTTCACATGATGGCTCAAACCAGAACATCTGCTCTGCTCACTGAACCCAGATGCAGTCTCTTCTATCTATCTGTACATTGATAGTCTCTTCTATCTGTATATCTAGTCTTTTCTATCTATATGTATATCTATACAGTCTATTCTATGTATCTGTATATCTATAGTCTCTTCTATCTATCTGTATATCTATACAGTCTATTCTATGTATCTGTATATCTATAGTCTTTTCTATCTATCTGTATATCTATAGTCTTTTCTATCTATCTGTATATCTATACAGTCTATTCTATCTATCTGTATATCTATACAGTCTCTTCTGTCTATCTGTATATTATCTAGTCTAGTGTTTCTTTTCCACTATGTTAAAATGTACTTCAAACACACACATCCATCCTCTACTGATTTACCATACACTACAATGAGGACCTCTGAGACTGGTATACACAGCGTGTGTTAAACAGTGACAACATGAGGACCTCTGGACTACACAGTGTGTGTTAAACAGTGACATTATGAGGACCTCTGAGACGAGTATACACAGCGTGTGTTAAACAGTGACATTATGAGGACCTCTGGACTACACAGCGTGTGTTAAACAGTGACAACATGAGGACCTCTGGACTACACAGTGTGTGTTAAACAGTGACATTATGAGGACCTCTGAGACGAGTATACACAGCGTGTGTTAAACAGTGACATTATGAGGACCTCTGGACTACACAGCGTGTGTTAAACAGTGACATTATGAGGACCTCTGACCTATGATCCAGAGGATGAGCAGGTAGTCGATCAACTCCAGGGCGGGGCCCATCGTGTTCTTCTTGCCCTCATTGTAGACCAGAGAGTAGAGGTTGAGGAGGAGGAGGAATGTGAAGTAGGATGCGCTGTGAATGATGAACTTGACAAAGGGCGTGTGGATGAGGTGGCCCACGCGGGACCGCGGTGCTAGCAGGTAGCATAGCGACAGCAGCGGCCACAGTACCGCCACACTCAGCACGGTGGCCATCTTCAGACAGGTGTGTTTCCGCCGGTAGCTTGCTGTCTCACCAAACCACACCGTGTTGAGGAACTGCTGGCAGTTGGACTGGGCAACGAACTGGAGGAAGATGGACAGATAATCATAATATATTATAGCTACTGTACATTTATGAATGTAGACGAGATGGAAGTTCAAATGGTTGTGAAGATATATAATTAGAGTATCATCAATCAAATATAATAAATTATACTTGGAGCAGTGATGAACACTACTCCTAGACACTTAACAAACGCCATTGAGATGTAAAGGTAGGAGCGTGGATGTTAGCATTCTGCTAGCTTGATGATTTCCTATGAGGGAAAGTTAGCATTCTGCTAGCTTGATGATTTAGTATGAGGGAAAGTTAGCATTCTGCTAGCTTGATGCTTTAGTATGAGGGAAACTTATGCTGTGTCTGAAATTGCGCACTTACGTAAGTGCACTTACATTGAGTGCACTTCATTGTCCCTACAGTACACTTATCGGCGCAGTGCTCTCATTTCTACAGCGCACTGTCAAAACCTCCGCCTTCGTGCGCCAACCGGAAATGAGTTTGCAGTTTGACGGTTTTTCTTCTGTTTTTTTTGTTGTTGCCGTTTTCCTCCTGGCGGAAAACGGCCTACCGGTAAGTTTATTTACCTATGAAATATATTAATATATATTAATTTACATATTCAATATTATTTTACATTTGTAGAGCGCGTTACTCCCGTGTCCTCCATTTTTGATTCCGCCCCTTCCGCTACGTAGACAAAATGGCGGCCGTTGAGTGTGGAAAGCATAGACATATATACATAGACGCCTCATGACGTGATGGAACGTAACCCAGCGTCGCCGCCATATTGGTTGGGTCTCCTCACTCTAGTCTAGCATAGGAGTCAACGGGAGAGCAAGCTATGCAGTATGTTGTGCAGCTTACGGCGCAGTATTGACACCAGATCGTGTGGGATTACCTTTCACAAGTAAGATTGAACAATAATTCTTATTATTTAAACAAAAATAAAAAAATATTAATTCGTCCTGTATCATAAATAAATCTCTCCCATTTGTAACAAACCAAACCGTGTGAAAATCCGGTAAAAATTCGGGGAGTTATGCTTATTATTGTAGTTGGGGATACGCCTTCCTCAGTAGAAATGAATGCACTGGGGGCGCACTGGGGACCCATCCAAGATGGCGGCCGCGCTGCTACGTCAGCTCTAACGGGCAGCGTCAGTCTATGAGGCGTCTATGTATATATGTCTATGGTGGAAAGTGTCCATCGGTCCACACTCAAATTTTAGATTGTTTTGAGTGCGCCACTGACGTATTTCCAGTGCACTGCGTTTTGGCACACTCTCCGCTTTTGCGCAAAGTGCACTCAAAAAAGTAAGTGTAAGTATAGAAGTGCGCGATTTCAGACACACCATTAGCATTCTGCTAGCGTGATGCCTTCCTGTGAGGGAATGCTGTTATCCAGCTAAGTCAACGTGGTGTTACACAAACATGTCAGGCTCAGCCATCCAATAAGTAAATTATGTCTGAGCTTCAAACTATTAGTGTTTGGCAGCTGTATCCTAAAGGAAATGGTTCCTAAAAGCCACACTTCAAAATGACAAGGACAGAGCAATAGAGCACAGATGTCACCGTTCACGGATTCAACAATTTACAGTATCAGCAGTAGATTAACTAAAGCCAGCGAGTGTTGTATTACTATGAGGACATTAACATGAAGTAACTGTTTATGGAGTGCTGTAGTAATAGATCTGGTTATATGGGAGGGGGAAGTCATTACTGTCAGAGTCCAGCAGAACGCCATCCATCACACCAACCCCTGCACTACTAGAGCTAGAACAGCTAAACAGCTAGAACATCTGGCGGTATGGACGTCCAGTCACCTTGAGGACGTGCACAAGCTTCTAATACACGACTACATGATCCAACATGATCCAGCTTGGTGACCAGCACACCCTATAATACCTCCAGGAGTAACACACATGCTGGCACTCAGTGATTTGGCTCATGAGCCATTTGATTGAAAGAATGGCAGCGCTGTGTATCCAGGCCTTCTAATACCTCCATGGACCAAACACTGCAGATCAACATGTTCTACCAGATCAACATGGTCTACTAGATCCAACATGTTCTACCAGATCCAACATGTTCTACCAGATCCAATATGTTCTACCAGATAAACATGTTCTACCAGATCAACATGGTCTACCAGATCCAACATGTTCTACCAGATCCAATATGTTCTACCAGATCCAACATGTTCTACCAGATAAACATGTTCTACCAGATCCAACGTGTTCTACCAGATAAACATGTTCTACCAGATCCAACATGTTCTACCAGATAAACATGTTCTACCAGATAAACATGTTCTACCAGATCCAACGTGTTCTACCAGATCCAACATGTTCTACCAGATCCAACATGTTCTACCAGATAAACATGTTCTACCAGATCAACATGTTCTACCAGATCCAATATGTTCTACCAGATAAACATGTTCTACCAGATCAACATGTTCTACCAGATCCAACATGTTATTCCAGATCCAACGTGTTCTACCAGATCCAACGTGTTCTACCAGATCCAACATGTTCTACCAGATCAACATGTTTTACCAGATCCAACATGTTCTTTCAGATCCAACATGTTCTACCAGATCCAACATGTTCTACCAGATCCAACATGTTTTACCAGATCCAACATGTTCTACCAGATCCAACATGTTATACCAGATCCAACATGTTTTACCAGATCCAACATGTACTACCAGATCCAACATGTTATACCAGCCCAGATGCAACATGGCCTCTTACCTCCTTCTGGTTGTACTTGATGGCCAGTTTGAGACGGCTGAGGTTCATGCGGTCCTCCAGAAGGCCTCTCTTGTCCAGCAGGTCTTCGCTGGACGTGTGGTTGAGGATCACCTCCAGCTCTCTGGAGTTACGAGCCTGTGCCAGCAGGTCCTTAGCAAACATCTTACACTGCTTGGCCAGCTCCTCATAGTCATTCCTGGAGGAGGACACACATGCTCCTGTTAAGCTGCAGGTGGACATGGACTAGGAGGTGTAGGAGGATTAGGAGGAGATAGAGGAGGAGGTGGAGATGGATTACGAGGTGTAGGAGGAGAGGACAGGAGGTGTAGGAGGAGAGCAGTTGTAGGAGGAGAGGTGTAGGAGGAGAGAAGGAGGTACCTGAACTCCACCTCCACAAGGCTGAGCTCCCGGAGGTCAGCGCTGAGCTCGAAGGCTCTCAGGATGGGGTCCTCCTCCGTCAGCATGATGAGAGACGGACTGGACAGACAGCGGTAGATATCTAGACGAAAACTAGAGAGACATAGAAATATACTGTAGAGAGAGATATATACTGTATGGAGATAGTGAGACATAGAGATATGCTGTATATAAAGAGAGAGACAGATATACTGTACATAAAGAGAGAGAGAGAGAGAGAGAGAGAGAGAGAGAGAGAGAGAGAGAGAGAGACAGAGACAGAGATATTGTATGCAGATACTATATACAGACAGATAGACAAAGATGGTCATATGACAGAGACATAGACCGACAGACAGACAGACAGACAGACAGACAGACAGACAGACAGATAGATAGATAGATAGATAGATAGATAGATAGATAATCTAGTTCCTTATTATATCTTGTGCCTACAGTAGCTAACTAGCTCTACAGACTAGCGAGCTCCTACAGGCTAGCTAGCTCAACAGACTAGCTAGCTCCTACAGGCTAGCTAGCTCCTACAGGCTAGCTAGCTCAACAGACTAGCTAGCTCCTACAGGCTAGCTAGCTCCTACAGGCTAGCTAGCTCTACAGGTAGCTAGCAACTACAGGCTAGCTAGCTCCTACAGGCTAGCTAGCGCTACAGGTAGCTAGCAACTACAGGCTAGATCCTTAATGGAGTTGCTCATACCACTCCTAGCATCAAAGTATCTGCCGCTAGGCCTGTTGCTAGTTAATCATCTCACGGCAGACGTTTTGGGGACACAAATAGCTCATGGGATGCCCTGGTCTGTTTTTTACTGTATGTTTGACAGTTGTGTGATTCATGGCTGTGTTTCCAGCACACTACATACCAGAGCCAGGAAGTACAGCAGCACTCTGATGAAATGACGCAGGTGCCTTTCTAACCCTGGCTTAACCTAGCTAGAGACGACCCTAGCGGAGACAACTCCAGCACTCAAACCCATTCAGCAGCAAGTTATTAACTCTAACCTAAAAATAGGATGGATGGATGAAAGCGCCACAATTGGAGTATTTAAACTATGTTCAATACTCTGATTACTTTCGTGGACATGTAAACGTGTAATCAGTGTGTGAACACCTTATTATTACCTTACTTTGGTTATTATTTATGCTACCATTATATAACTGCACTCCTAACCCCTTTGTGTTCCTTCTCAAGGTTTATCCCTCTGGGTTTGGGTAGGAGGACTAGGAGGTCGTTCTTCTAGGAGATAGGCTGGTTAGGGTTAGGGGGGTGGAGTATAATGAAGCCCTTTCAGACTGTGATTGAGGGTTATATACTGTGGAGTTAGTGTGTGGTTGATAGCTGGTTTACAGCCTCACCTGGCCCGAGTCAGGCTGGTTGGACTCTGGGGCCGGGTGGGGCTGCACTCCTGCCATCAACCACATATACACACAACTGACTGGAGGTGGAGGTCCAAACCCCACTTCCTTCCTGTGTCGTGGAGGTGTTTAAAAACTTCCTTCCTTCCTTTAGGGCCCCATGTGTAGGTCTTTAAAGACCACCTTTCTTCCCTGAAGACCCCATGTGTAGGTCTTTAAAGACCACCTTTCTTCCCTGAAGACCCCATGTGTGGGTCTTTAAAGACCACCTTTCTTCCCTGAAGACCCCATGTGTAGGTCTTTAAAGACCACCTTTCTTCCCTGAAGACCCCATGTGTGGGTCTTTAAAGACCACCTTTCTTCCCTGAAGACCCCATGTGTGGGTCTTTAAAGACCACCTTTCTTCCCTGAAGACCCCATGTGTAGGTCTTTAAAGACCACCTTTCTTCCCTGAAGACCCCATGTGTGGGTCTTTAAAGACCACCTTTCTTCCCTGAAGACCCCATGTGTAGGTCTTTAAAGACCACCTTTCTTCCCTGAAGACCCCATGTGTGGGTCTTTAAAGACCACCTTTCTTCCCTGAAGACCCCATGTGTGGGTCTTTAAAGACCACCTTTCTTCCCTGAAGACCCCATGTGTGGGTCTTTAAAGACCACCTTTCTTCCCTGAAGACCCCATGTGTGGGTCTTTAAAGACCACCTTTCTTCCCTGAAGACCCCATGTGTGGGTCTTTAAAGACCACCTTTCTTCCCTGAAGACCCCATGTGTGGGTCTTTAAAGACCACCTTTCTTCCCTGAAGACCCCATGTGTGGGTCTTTAAAGACCACCTTTCTTCCCTGAAGACCCCATGTGTAGGTCTTTAAAGACCACCTTTCTTCCCTGAAGACCCCATGTGTGGGTCTTTAAAGACCACCTTTCTTCCCTGAAGACCCCATGTGTGGGTCTTTAAAGACCACCTTTCTTCCCTGAAGACCCCATGTGTGGGTCTTTAAAGACCACCTTTCTTCCCTGAAGACCCCATGTGTGGGTCTTTAAAGACCACCTTTCTTCCCTGAAGACCCCATGTGTGGGTTAGGGTTAGGGTTAGTGAGGCTAGGCGTTACCGGGAGTGCCTGAGGCTGTCCTTCTTGTTCTTGGCGTTGCAGAGGGTGCACTCACAGCCCACGGCGTGCGGGCGGGGCAGAGAGATGTCCTGCTTCAGCAGCATGGTCAGGATCTCATAGTTGTTGCGGTGGGCAGCCAGGATGACCGGAGCCACGTCCATGGTGGTGGAGTACTCTGCGTTCTGGATCCTCTGCATCAGTTTCTGCAGCAGGAGGTCAGAGTAGCGCCATTTCATACGTTCACAAACCTTGATATAACCTTGATATAACCTTGATATAAACAATGACACTTTAATATACCTTATACCGTGGTCTGGGTGAATACTCGATTCTGATTGGCTGGAGCGTGTCGGTTGAAAAGTGTTAATGTACACCTAGGGAAGACGTTGACGCTATGAAGACGCTGTGGCCACGTTGCTTGGCAACGCCTGCATACGGGAGATATTAAATAGTCCGCTCGACTTGTAAAAATAAAAAAACCCTCACAATTTTAACTCTAAAACTCATTAAAGTATTATTAATTGATTAAATATTTCTTTCTTTCGTAAGTGACCATGGTATGAGCGGGATAATGCCCTTCGAGGTGTCCATTAACAGAAATGAATGGACTTCGCGGAAGCAACCGTCCGATGCGAAGCGGAGGACGGTTGCTTCCGCGAAGTCCATTAATTTCTGTTAATGGTAATGGTTTAAGTATTAGTTTAATACTTAAACATATCAATATACCTTCAATATAGCAATGCAAGTCAAATAAAGGGTTTAGGGTTACAGCGATGGAGAGCCTCGAGAAGGGAGAGGGTTTAAGGTGAGGTTTAGAGGTTAGGGGTAGAGGTAGACCTACAGCGATGGAGGGTTTGGAGGACCTGCGGGGCCGGTGGTTCAGCAGGATGTCCACAGCTCCCACCACCTCAGAGTCGATGGCCACCAGCAGGGCGTCTGTAGCCTGGAGACACAGGACCAGAACACCTGAGATCTACCTGATGTTAACCTGTAGCCTGAAGACCAGAACAACCTGAGATCTACCTGATGTTAACCTGTAGCCTGGAGACACAGGACCAGAACACCTGACATCTACCTGATGTTAACCTGTAGCCTGGAGACACAGGACCAGAACACCTGAGATCTACCTGATGTTAACCTGTAGCCTGAAGACCAGAACAACCTGAGATCTACCTGATGTTAACCTGTAGCCTGGAGACACAGGACCAGAACACCTGACATCTACCTGATGTTAACCTGTAGCCTGGAGACACAGGACCAGAACACCTGACATCTACCTGATGTTAACCTGTAGCCTGGAGTCACATGACCAGAACACCTGAGATCTACCTGATGTTAACCTGTAGCCTGGAGACCAGAACACCTGAGATCTACCTGATGTTAACCTGTAGCCTGGAGTCACATGACCAGAACACCTGACATCTACCCGATGTTAACCTGTAGCCTGGAGTCACAGGACCAGAACACCTGAGATCTACCTGATGTTAACCTGTAGCCTGGAGTCACATGACCAGAACACCTGACATCTACCCGATGTTAACCTGTAGCCTGGAGTCACAGGACCAGAACACCTGAGATCTACCTGATGTTAACCTGTAGCCTGGAGTCACATGACCAGAACACCTGACATCTACCTGATGTTAACCTGTAGCCTGGAGTCACATGACCAGAACACCTGAGATCTACCTGATGTTAACCTGTAGCCTGGAGTCACATGACCAGAACACCTGACATCTACCTGATGTTAACCTGTAACCTGGAGTCACATGACCAGAACACCTGACATCTACCTGATGTTAACCTGTAGCCTGGAGTCACATGACCAGAACACCTGACATCTACCTGATGTTAACCTGTAGCCTGAAGACCAGAACACCTCAGATCTACCTGATGTTAACCTGTAGCCTGAAGACCAGAACACCTGAAATGTAACTGAGATCTACCTGATGCTAACCTGTAGCCTGGAGTCACATGACCAGAACACCTGAGATCTACCTGATGCTAACCTGTAGCCTGGAGTCACATGACCAGAACACCTGACATCTACCCGATGTTAACCTGTAGCCTGAAGACCAGAACACCTGAGATCTACCTGATGTTAACCTGTAGCCTGGAGTCACATGACCAGAACACCTGAGATCTACCTGATGCTAACCTGTAGCCTGAAGACCAGAACACCTGAAATGTAACTGAGATCTACCTGATGCTAACCTGTAGCCTGGAGTCACATGACCAGAACACCTGAGATCGACCTGAGCTGAGCTGAGCTAACCTGTAGCCTGGAACACAAGAGAGCTACCTGATACTAACTGAACATAGATGACAACGTAGACAACTTAAAGCGTGACGTGTCTGACACACACACAACAAACACCTGTGCATGTATGTTAGCGTGTGCGTTAGCGTGTGCGAGCGTGTGCAAGCGTGTGCGAGCGTGTGCATGCGTGTACCTGGCAGCCGTGCTCCAGCAGTAGCTGCAGGATGTCCAGGTTCTCGTTCTCGATGGTGATGGTGACGGCGTCGCGCCCCAAGACGTCCAGACAGTTGATGTTCAGCTCCTCCTCTCGTTTCTCCCCCAGCAGCTTCTTCACCATGTAGAAGTCACCTGACCCCACCCAACACAACACCGTCACTAGTCACCTGACCCCACCCAACACAACACCGTCACTAGTCACCTGACCCCCACCCAACACAACACCGTCACTAGTCACCTGACCCCACCCAACACAACACCGTCACTAGTCACCTGACCCCACCCAACACAACACCATCACTAGTCCCCTGACCCCACCCAACACAACACAGTCACTAGTCACCTGACCCCACCCAACACGACACCGTCACTAGTCCCCTGACCTCACCCAACACCGTCACTAGTCCCCTGACCCCACCCAACACAACACCATCACTAGTCCCCTGACCCCACCCAACACAACACCGTCACTAGTCCCCTGACCCCACCCAACACAACACCGTCACTAGTCCCCTGACCCCACCCAACACGACACCGTCACTAGTCCCCTGACCCCACCCAACACCATCACTAGTCCCCTGACCCCACCCAACACAACACCATCACTAGTCCCCTGACCCCACCCAACACAACACCATCACTAGTCCCCTGACCCCACCCAACGCAACACCATCACTAGTCCCCTGACCCCACCCAACACAACACCGTCACTAGTCACCTGACCCCACCCAACACAACACCATCACTAGTCCCCTGACCCCACCCAACACAACACCATCACTAGTCCCCTGACCCCACCCAACACAACACCATCACTAGTCACATGACCCCACCCAACGCAACACACTAAATTGTGTACACAAAACTATTTAAAACAAACTATTTATTTTTAGAGGCTCATTTTCTTTTCATTTTGGTGATTTAGGAGAGGAAGACAGGAAGTGTGAAACTCCAACGGACGACAATACCACCGGCGTGGTATTATGGGATGTATTTGGATAAACAGGAGCACCTCTCAAGCACAGAACACATAAGAGTTATGATTTTAACATGCAAGAGCCAAGTCTGACTAAATATGGTCACAGTATCGACTCCCCTTCACTCCTCCCTCGATGCAGTACTCTTAGATATGTTATATTTGTAAATACAAATAGCACTTAGCAACAGCAATAGTCCTACCTTACCTCCTAGTAGTCCTACCTCACCTCCTAGTAGTCCTAACTTACCTCCTAGTAGTCCTACCTCACCTCCTAGGCCTACTACCTTACCTCCTGGTAGTCCTACCTTACCTCCTAGTAGTCCTACCTCACCTCCTAGGCCTACTACCTTACCTCCTAGTAGTCCTACCTCACCTCCTAGGCCTACTACCTTACCTCCTGGTAGTTCTACCTCACCTCCTAGTATTCCTACCTCACCTCCTAGTAGTCCTACCTTACCTCCTGGTAGTCCTACCTCACCTCCTAGTAGTCCTACCTCACCTCATAGTCCTCCTACCTTACCTCCTGGTAGTCCTACCTCACCTCCTAGTAGTCCTACCTCACCTCCTAGTAGTCCTAACTTACCTCCTAGTAGTCCTACCTCACCTCCTACGCCTACTACCTTACCTCCTGGTAGTCCTACCTCACCTCCTAGTAGTCCTACCTTATGTCCTTGTAGTCCTACCTTACCTCCTAGTAGTCCTACCTCACCTCCTAGTAGTCCTACCTCACCTCCTAGTAGTTATTCCTTACCTCCTAGTAGTCCTACCTCACCTCCTAGTAGTCCTACCTCACCTCCTAGTAGTTATTCCTTACCTCCTAGTATTCCTACCTCACCTCCTAGTAGTTGTACCTCAGCTCCTAGTCGGCCTACCTCCTTCCTTAGTTCTACCTCACCTCCTAGTAGTCCTACCTTACCTCCTAGTAGCCCCACCTCACCTCCTAGTAATCCTACCTTACGTCCTAGTAATCCTACCTCACCTCCTAGTAGTCCCACCTTATGTCCCAAGTAGTCCTACCTTCTGCTCGTGGGCACATCTTCAGAAGCTCGCGGTAAACAACGGTATCCCGCCGCCATAACGGCACAACTCCATACCGTGATATCATAACGTATATGATGCAGCAGGTGCGTCATGGCGGAACAACAACAACAACAACAACAACAACAACAACAACAACAACAACAACAACAACAACAAACCTTTCTCGCAGGCCAGCAGGAAGAGCTTCTCGTCCAGCGTGGTGTCCTCCTTCACCTCCCTCACGTCCTTCAGGGCCAGGAAGGTGTCCGGGGACGACGTGTCGGCGCCCTGGTACAGAGCGGCCATCACGACGGACAGGGAGTACGGCAGGACGCTGATGTGCATCCCACTGGGAAACCCGGCGACGCTGCACACCGAAAAGAAACACCGAGCGCGGAGACCGTTTACCGCGGCGCGCGCATCGCCGCCGCCGCCGCCACCGTGCGCGGCGCGCGAGCAGAAATAAACGGACACACGCGTTGTTGACTTTTTTTTTTTACGTCACGCGTTTTGACCTCTTCCTCGCGCCGTTATTTTCAATGACCATTTTCCTGCCTTCGCCAGGCAGCACGAGGCGAGGCAGCGGTCTGGTCCTGATGCTGATGCTGCTGCTGCTGCTGACGAAGCTACTGCGCATGCCCCCTGTTTCCCCCTAGCCACGCGATTTATCGATTATTGCGTAACGTCCGCCCCCATCTGCTCTGCAGCAGGCGCCATTCCATAGGCTGTGTCTATTTTGATATTTAGATTATAGATTACCAATCCAAGGTCCATATACGTACATATCTTTGCTGCTGTGTGTGTGTGTGTGTGTGTGTGTGTGTGTGTGTGTTTTGAATGATAGACAGACATACAGACAAACAGACGTCTCTCTCTCTCTCTCTCTCTCTCTCTCTCTCTCTCTCTCTCTCTCTCTCTCTCTAACAGATGGATAAATAGGTAGAATAGATGGAGAAGACCGAGGCTGTGGACATTCATGTCCAGCAGGTGGCAGTGTCTGACTGGTTTTAGTAAAGCGTTATAACGGAGTAAGTAAACACACACACACATAACGAATATAGAAATAAAATAGAGAATATGTTCAGAAAGATAAAGATCATAGGCCTATGTCTGTATAAGATAAGATAAGATGCAACTTTATTAATCCCGAAGGAAATTGTGCCAGAGATTGCTCAAAAATGACAACAACATAAGGAGTAAAAACACCAGAGCCTAATAGAATATCAATAAAAGTAGGGTCAATGTAGTCAAATAATTACAATAGACAAGTAAAATAGAAAAGTAGGCGATATCTAAAGGGCCCAGGGCAGTGAGGGCACAAGCGAAATATCTGGTTATCTCTCGCTTCTATGTTAAACTGTCCGCCGGAGTCGTTGCGCTGCACCCAGTGGCGGTTCTAGGGGGTGGGGGGCATGATATTGAACGTAGGCCTAATATTAGCCTTGATATTGAAAAAGGTAATAAAAAGTAACATAGCACATGATATTGAAAAGTAATAAAATAGACCTCTGTCGGTTCTGACCGTTGTCTGCTGTAATCTGAGAGATGGGAGGAGGTCCAAGTGGTGGATGTAACACAAGCAGCGGGTGACATTACATAAGACGTGTAAGATGCTTATTGCGACCACCCCTCTTTACCATAACAACAGCATCCCCCTCCTACACCCTGCTGGGAGGGGGTGATGTGGGTGTAGGTTTTGGGGGGTGGGGGGCGGTGGGGGTGTAGGACAGACGGGCATCCGGACCAATAACCGAGACCGGCCTGAGCACGTCGCCTCTCGGACAGCCAATCGTGCGGCGTCGGTAGGAGGTCCTTGGTCCGGGTGCTCCGATTGAAGCGGAGCGGGGTTTTGGTATAATAGCCCCAGACGACCAGGCGTCCAGGAAGAAGAAGGAGGTAAATATTTCCCCCCCCCACTGATGCTCCGCCGGGATGTGCGCGCCGCCCGTCCGCCGCCCCGCCGCCGCGGCGGTCTGACATCATCATCACCATCATCGTCATCTCCCCCGCCGCCGCCGCCACGCGCATCGCGCCGCCGCTTCTTCTTCTCCTCCTCCTCCTCCATTGTCTCCAGACCGCGACGGCGGCACCGCGAGCGGCGCGTTGCGAGGAGGAGGATGCAGCAGCAGCAGACAACTGCGCAGGGATGCCTCCGTTGACGAAACAGGGCGTCTGATATTCACCCAACCCTTCCCCGTCCAACGCCGCTTTTGTTTTTATGGTAACCGTGGGTTCAATGTCCCCAAATGAGGATGGGCCTCTGGTTCCCACAGAGCGGTATTCCGCAGTGCTTTGAACGCCGCCGCCGCTGCTGTCTCAGCTGCCTTCGGGATTTTTTTGTGTGTGCATGTGCTGATAACGTGTCTAACAGTCGGCGAGTCTATTGACGTCTACATGGATACGTTTTCCCGTCACGCCGAACACAAGATCATCGTCGTTTCCATTGTCCGCCTCGTCGACGTGCGCAGCCCTGGCGAGTGGGACGGTTCCAGATGAGAGGCAAACAGTATAACCAACAGCTGAAGTTGCCGGCGCCCTGGGAGAAGGATGCTGGCTACGGCAGGAAGCTCAAGACCTACAGGAACCACACCAAGATAATAGCTCAGCCCGGGATCGTCATGAAGGTGCTCCGCCGGAAGCGGGTGGTGCTGTTCATGGCCTACTTCCTGCTGCTGGTGCTGACCATGCTGAACCTGGCCAACTACAAGTGGACCAAGGAGCCCCAGCACTGCAACCACCAGATGAGGAGCGCCTCGTACCAGAGCCGCTCCGACATCCGCTTCCTGTACCGGCCGTCGCTGGCCAAGAAGAGGCAGCTGGTGTACGTGCTGACCACCTGGCGGTCCGGCTCGTCCTTCTTCGGCGAGCTGTTCAACCAGAACCCGCAGGTGTTCTTCCTGTACGAGCCCATGTGGCACATCTGGCAGAAGCTGTACCCCGGGGACGCCGTGTCGCTGCAGGGCGCCGCCAGGGACATGCTGAGCTCGCTGTACCGCTGCGACCTGTCCGTGTTCCAGCTCTACAACAGCCCCGGCGGCAAGAACCTGACGTCCCTGGGCCTGTTCGGCGCCACGCTCAACAAGGTGGTGTGCTCCTACCCGCTGTGCTCCGCCTACCGGAAGGAGGCGGTGGGCATGGTGGACGACAAGGTGTGCAAGAAGTGCCCGCCGCAGAGCCTGAGGCTGCTGGAGGAGGAGTGCCTCAAGTACAACACCATCGTCATCAAGGGAGTCCGCGTGCTGGACGTCAACGTGCTGGCGCCGCTCATGCAGGACCCCTCCCTGGACCTGAAGGTCATCCACCTGGTGCGGGACCCCCGGGCCGTGGCCAACTCCCGGATCAAGTCCCGCCACGGCCTGATCCGGGAGAACCTGCAGGTGGTGCGGAGTCGCGACCCCAAGCTGAGGAGGGTCCCCTTCGTGGACCCGGGCCACAAGGCCAACAAGAAGGACGGGTCGGACTACCACTCCATCGGGGCCATGGAGGTGATCTGCGACCGCACCTCGCGGACTCTGCGCGCCGCCCTCGGACCCCCGCCCTGGCTGAAGGGTAAGTACATGGCGGTGCGGTACGAGGACCTGGTGGAGAACCCCGTGAGGACTCTGAGGAACATCTACAGCTTCGCCAACCTCACCGCCAACCACGACATTGAGCAGTTCGCCCTGAACATGACCAGCGGGCCGAACTCCTCCTCCAAGCCGTTCATCGTGTCGTCGCGGAACGCCACGCAGGCGGCTAGCGCCTGGAGGACGGTCCTCAGCATCCAGCAGATCAAGCAGGTGGAGGACTACTGTCACCACGCCATGTCCGTGCTGGGCTACGACCGCGTCCGCACGGCCGGCGAGGCCAAGGACCTGAGCCGCTCGCTCCTCAGCCCCTCCAAGTTGTGAGACCCAAAGACAGACCCCCCCCCCCCCCCCCCCCCCCCCACCCAAACCCTGAGTTTTCATTTCAGCGGCGTTTCCTCTGATTGTGGAATTAAAGCTTTACTTCTCACACCTCTGGAATGTATCGTACCGTCTGTACCGGACCACTACTTTTCTACGGAGGCGTGTGTCGTTGACCCAACAGGACTTGTTGACCCGCGGGGCTAAACCGCTCGGGTCCAGAGGTTCTTGAATGTCCGCTGCCTGCTGCGTCCCATGTTGTCTACACACTTTGTGAAAATAGTGAATGAAACAATAATGAAAAAAAGGCCATTATTTTTTTGTTATGATTTTTATTTGAATGAAACCAGAGACAATCATTGAGTTGTTTTGTCGATGTGCCATTGGTAGAGTCTCCGTCCAATCAGCAGTAGGTAGGGTGATGATGTCATCACGCCGTGGGTTGAAGTGAGCTGTGAGTCATTCCATTTCAAACGTTTACAGTGCTTGCTCTACGGAGATGAAACGTGATCTGGGATATTGCATAAAGCTGTGTTGAATCTGCATGATTATTATTAATCTTTATAAATCTGTTTTTATCAGAAAGAAACGTTTAGTTTACCAGTGAGTCTCTTAACATTTTGGTGCTTAGGAGAAAAAAAATGAACCAAAATGCACAATAAATGAAAAAGTGATGAAATATGTGATCCCTTCCTTCCTAAAGGTCCAGTAAGTAATGTTTACACTAGTTCACTAGCTATCCCTTCCTTCCTAAAGGTACAGTAAGTAATGTTTACACTAGTTCACTAGCTAACCCTTCCTTCCTAAAGGTACAGTAAGTAATGTTTACACTAGTTCACTAGCTAACCCTTCCTTCCTAAAGGTCCAGTAAGTAATGTTTACACTAGTTCACTAGCTATCCCTTCCTTCCTAAAGGTCCAGTAACTAATGTTTACACTAGTTCACTAGCTATCCCTTCCTTCCTAAAGGTACAGTAAGTAATGTTTACACTAGTTCACTAGCTATCCCTTCCTTCCTAAAGGTACAGTAAGTAATGTTTACACTAGTTCACTAGCTATCCCTTCCTTCCTAAAGATAGAGTAAGTAATGTTTACACTAGTTCACTAGCTATCCCTTCCTTCCTAAAGGTCAAGTAAGTAATGTTTACACTAGTTCACTAGCTATCCCTTCCTTCCTAAAGGTACAGTAAGTAATGTTTACACTAGTTCACTAGCTATCCCTTCCTTCCTAAAGGTACAGTAAGTAATGTTTACACTAGTTCACTAGCTATCCCTTCCTTCCTAAAGGTACAATAAGTAATGTTCAGACTAGTTCACTAGCTAACCCTTCCTTCCTAAAGGTCCAGTAAGTAATGTTTACACTAGTTCACTAGCTATCCCTTCCTTCCTTAAGGTACAGTAAGTAATGTTCAGACTAGTTCACTAGCTATCCCTTCCTTCCTAAAGGTCCAGTAACTAATGTTCATACTAGTTCTAGGAGTGATAGCTAGTGAACCATAGCTATCACTCCTAGTTCACACTAACCCTAACCCTATCACTCCTAGTTCACACTAGTTCACTAGCTATAGCCTACCTCATGTGAAGCTACAGTATGGTAACTAATGTTCTGACTAGTGATAGCCCTACCATAACACATTTGACTAACCACAGCTAGACGCGGTTGCAGAGCAGCAGCTAAATGAGTATCAAAGTCACATCTATCACATGTAAATCATTTACCAGACAAAGTGACTTGCTTTCTAAATTTCACAGCACAGTGCATTCAAGACTACTAAATCACAACATTAACCAGTTAGTTCATGAGAAGTTCCCTGAAGAACTGTTCAGATAGTATATGTAGTCCTGGTGGTGAGAGCTGACAGTTCAGATAGTTAGCTGTAGCCCTGGTGAGAGGACTAGTTTAGTTAGTTTATAGTCCTGACCCCAGCACAGTGTCCCCACCCTGGGGGTCACAAGCCCCTGTGGTTCCCTGATATGCAGTTGTGGGAGACTGCTGACATAAATGATATTTATAATGATATTATAAATATAACTCAATAAATATTGTTATATTTATAATGATATTAAAATGATAACTAAGTATTGAGTTATATATATTAGATAATACAGAATATATTACGTAAAAAGAATGATTTAAAGGTTGTTAAGGGCCTCTTCTAAAGGTCCTGTTTATACCAACAGATGTGAGCAAGCTGCTGCTAACCACTCAGTGAAATACTTAATAAAAGAATAATAACTAAAAACGAACTAACCCTAAACTTTAACCCTAAACCCTGGATCTTATAACTATAGTAATATTATACGGGTGTATATTCTAGTGTGTTTCTGTCGAGGAGAGAGAGGGTGAGAACATAAGTTATAACTATAGTAATATTATACGGGTGTATATTCTAGTTTGTGTGTCGGGGGAGAGAGAGGGTGAGAACATAAGTTATAACTATAGTAATATTATACGGGTGTATATTCTAGTGTGTGTGTCAGGGGAGAGAGAGGGTGAGAACATAAGTTATAACTATAGTAATATTATACGGGTGTATATTCTAGTGTGTGTGTCGGGGGAGAGAGAGGGTGAGAACATAAGTTATAACTATAGTAATATTATAAGGGTGTATTGTAGTGTGTGTGAGGGACGGAGAGAACATTACAAGTTGTAGCTATAGTAATATTATAAGGGTGTATATTTTAGTGTCAGGGGGGAGAGACCATTACAAGTTGTAGCTATAGTAATATTATAAGGGTGTATATTTTAGTGTCAGGGGGGAGAGACCATTACAAGTTGTAGCTATAGTAATATTATAAGGGTGTATATTTTAGTGTGTGTCTGGGGAGAGAGAGACCATTACAAGTTGTAGCTATAGTAATATTATAAGGGTGTATATTTTAGTGTGTGTCTGGGGAGAGAGAGACCATTACAAGTTGTAGCTATAGTAATATTATAAGGGTGTATATTTTAGTGTGTGTCTGGGGAGAGCGGGAGGCGACCAGCCCTTGATGGCCTGGTTTCAAGGACAATGGTTGTATTAATATGAGGGGGGAGCCTGTCTGTTCTCAGGCTTTCACTGGACTCACACAACACTATACAATACATAATACTACACACAGCAACACTATACACACTATACAATACACAAGAATACACACAACACAATACACTATCCAGCACACTACACACCACAACACACAACATAGTACAACACAAAATATTATACACAGTAACATAGCACACACTACACACCACAAAATATTATACACAGCAACATAGCACACACTACACACCACAAAATATTATACACAGCAACATAGCACACACTACACACCACAAAATATTACACACAGCAACATAGCACACACTACACACCACAAAATAGTATACACAGCAACATAGCACACACTACACACCACAAAATATGATACACAGCAACATAGCACACACACACACAGACCCTACACACACACTCACTATAGAGGCTGCATCCACCCAGCAGCAGACAGTTTGGTGGGCCTCACTATAGAGGCTACACGTACCCAGAGAGCACCGTGGTTGATATTTATAGACATGAGTGTAAAACTCAAGTGATAATGACCTCCTTCTGAAATATAACACACACACACACACACACACACACACACTATCTCTCTCTCTCTCTCTCTCTCTCTCTCTCTCTCTGTCTCTCTCTCTCTCACACACACACACACACGCTGATAGTAGGGTAGGGAATGTAAAATAGTGGAATCACATGGTGAGAAAAATAAAGTGAGTAGCACGAAACCTCAACATAAGACGTCCAGCGTGAAGCGTAACGGGTTGCTGGTCTGGTTCTTCAGTAATACTAGTAACTCTTCTACACACAGTTACAGTAATACTAGTAACTCTTCTACACACCGTTACAGTAATACTACTCTTCTACACACAGTTACAGTAATACTAGTAACTCTTCTACACACAGTTACAGTTACAGTAATACTAGTAACTCTTCTACACACAGTTACAGTTACAGTAATACTAGTAACTCTTCTACACACCGTTACAGTAATACTAGTTACTCTTCTACACACAGTAATAGTGATACTAGTTACTCTTCTACACACAGTAATAGTGATACTAGTAAGGCAAGGCAAGGCAAGTTTATTTGTATAGCACATTTCCGCAACAGGACTGCTCAAGGTGCTTTACATATTAGCAAAATGAGAACATAAAAAGCAAACATTATTTAAAAACAGACAAGAGAAAGAATTAAAACAGGTATAAAAAAAAGTAAAACAGAAACAACTAAAACATAGTAAAAAATATGTAAAATAGACAAACAGATTTCAATCCACAGTACAGCAGCATCAAAGGTCTGTCTCCACACCTTTCTCACTACAGCAGTGGTGGTCTGGGGTAAAAAAAAGAGATGAAAACTCAGTTATTTTTCGCCCACAGCGTATACACAATTAGCATCAACGTTTCCCACAGGACACAGAGCAGATCCCCGATCTTGATTTAAACGAAGGAGGTAGTAGTGTGTTATCACACAGTTATAGTAATACTAGTGACATAGTAGTGCGTTACCATATTAATAGTAATACTAGTGACATAGTAGTGTGTTCCCAGACCCCAGACCAGCCAGTAGAGCATCAGTAGATACTATCTCCTGTACAGATCAGCCAGTAGAGAATCAGTAGATAATATCTTGTCTCAAGGGACGTTACAAAAGCATCCTATCATTATCTCAGACATGCACACACACGCACATGTGTGTGTGTGTGTGGTGGTGGCGGCAGGGTGTTCCCACAGCAGCTCACACATTCAGGCCATGTAACCCAAGTTGACCCACTCACTTATCTCACTATGCATCTAGTTACCCCAGCAATACAATACTACAACCTTAATACCAGGGCAGCCTGGTAAGTGATGCTGTCTCACGCGGGAGTGGACCTGGGAGTGTAAGGCTGCCAGCTCAGCCAGGCTGTCTGTTATTTATAATAAAATGATGTTATGACAGCAGATGGAGGAGGTGGAGTAGGAGGTAGAGGAGGAGGTGTAATAGTTCTTGGCAGTACAGAGTCTCAGATGTAGAGAAAGACTCAGGACACAAAGTCTTAATTTGAATCCAGGCAGTTCAACAACATTACAAAATGCAAATAGCAAAAGTTCAAAACAAAACAAGTTCCAGGGGATCCAGGCAGCTGAGATAAATTACTAAATGCAAATAGCAAATGCAATGGCAAAAATGCAGACAGGGAGAAGGGGAGGCAGGCAAGGTCCAAACCATGGAGACTAAGCGAGGAGATAACTGCTGGAAGGTGATGCACTCACACTAAGAAACAAGACAATCTTCATGAGAGCTTATGCAGCTGGAAGTTATATGCAACCTGGGTTGGCAGACAATCAGAGGCAGAAGCAAGGAATTAGGGCCCTGGTCTAGTATTGTTAGTGGATGTGTTTGTGGACGTTTCTAGCGTTGTTAGAGGATGTTTGCGGGTCGGTCTAGCGTTGTTAGAGGATGATTGGGGGTTGGTCTAGCGTTGTTAGAGGATGTTTGGGGGTCGGTCTAGCATTGTTAGAGGATGTTTTTGTGGACTGGTCGGTAGTGTTGATAGAGGATAGGGCTGATATAGCGGTATTAGAGGATGTTTGGGGACTGATCTAGTGTTGTTAGAGGATGTGGTGGGGGCTGATCTAGTGTTGTTAGAGGATGTGGTGGGGGCTGATAGCTGCGTAAAAAGAAGGGAGCATGTTTTCAGACACCGCACCAACTTACTGATGGTGCCCAAGTCTTCTCCACCCTCAGGTTTTGGGCTACTGGCTCGTCTCAGAGAGAGTTAGGAGATACAGCAGGAGTTTCCCAGCCCTCGCTAGGCTGTTTAATACCTTGCTGCAGTCCTTGCCGGTATCATCACTATCAGCACACAGTACATTCAAGTTGTTTCCACACCGCTGCAACAGTCTGTTGTGTCTGTTGTGTCTGTTGTCTGTTGTGTCTCTTATATCGGTCTGAACCGATATAAAGAGGGACTTCCAATCCAACATTTCCAAACATCATAGGAGCGATAGGCTGAAATCACCATCCGACAATGAATTCACTTACGTAAACAGAAATGCACTCGCAAATGACGCTGGCGGTGCGCATCTCTAGAGGACTCAGCCTCAGCACCACCGAACTGGTGGTGCTGAGTCACTCACACACTCCTTTATAGCGCTTGATTTTAGATCAAAATACTTCTCTGATAGGCTACTATGCGGGGTAGAGGTAGAGGTGTGGAAAAGCCAAGGGGGCCACAGAGTAGAAGGACATCCAGTGGAGAAAACACGACCCTACAACAAGATGAACGGGATGTGACAGGAGGAGGCGGTGGAGTAGGAGTAGGAGGAGGAGGAGGGGGGGTGGAGTAGGAGGAGGAGGAGGAGGAGGAGGAGGGGGAGGTGTGATGTGGTTATTAATTATTTAGCAGCAGGATCATATGAAGACTGAAGATTCTTGGTCTGTTACTGAACAATCAATACACACACAGACACACAGCACACAGACACACAGACACACACACACACACACACACACACACACACAGTGTGTACCATCTCACATATAAATGTCCCTCATGTCTACCATCTCACATGTAAATGTCCTGAACACCCACGGCTGTTGGCTGTGGATGTTGTTGATATAAAGCCCACGTCTGAGCTTCTTGTCCTCGTTCTAAAGCTCCCATAATGTTCAGGGATGATGGGTAGTTCTACATAATGTGATTGTTGAGTGTGTGTGTGTGTGGCCCCATAGTCTGATTCGACTCTGGGGCTGGGTGGGGCTGCACTGTGGTGCATGAGGAATCATGGCACCCAGGATAAACCAGCTATCAACACACATAATGTGATGATGGGGTAGTTCTGCATAATCTTATGTGATGATGGGGTAGTTCTACATAATGTGATGACGGGGTACGTTCTACATAATCTTATGTGATGACGGGGTAAGTTCTACAGCCTCTGACCTCTGAATGTGGAACTATATGTTGACATGAGGACAACATCACAACATCAGTGTGACTGCAACAACACTTGAACTGCAGCTTTTTAAAAAGGTATGAATAATAGAGGACAGAAGACACTACAAAGTCTGCTCTGCTCTATGGGGAGTGCACACACACACATGCGCACACACGCACGCACGCACACACACACACACACACACACACACACACACACACACACACACACACACACACACACACACACACACACAAACAGATACACACACACTATATGCACCTGCACAGACATGAGCACAGACATGAGCACACACACACACACACACACACACACACACACACACACACACACACACACATGCTGGTAGTAGGGTAGGGAATGTAAACACATCAATCACATCAAATTTAGAGATGTCCATTACAGAAAAGCTTTCACCAGCAATCCAAAGGTTTCAAATATGAAATCTGACCCAATGAAAGCCGGGAGCTGTCGAGGCGGTCCTCTGTGGACAGGTCCAATCACCTGTCTCCTCTGTTTACGCAGCTGTACGGCGACAGCGGAGTGGAAGGACCTCCAGGTGTGATGAACCAAACCATATCTGTCCACTTGTGACATCCCAAGTGGAAGTGTCCACTTAGAGCTATGATAGATAGCACACTAAAGCTATAGTAAGCTTACAGTGAAGTAGCAGGCTAATGGTAGTGTAGCAGTGGATAGTAAGCTAACGGTAGCACAGCAGCGTCTCCTAAGCTAATGATAGCGTAGCAGTGGATAGTAAGCTAATGGTAGCATAGCAGTGGATAGTAAGCTAATGGTAGCATAGCAGTGGATAGTAAGCTAATGGTAGTGTAGCAGTGGATAGTAAGCTAACGGTAGCACAGCAGCGTCTCCTAAGCTAATGATAGCGTAGCAGTGGATAGTAAGCTAACGGTAGCACAGCAGCGTCTCCTAAGCTAATGATAGCGTAGCAGTGGATAGTAAGCTAATGGTAGCATAGCGGTGGATAGTAAGCTAATGGTAGCATAGCAGTGGATAGTAAGCTAATGGAAGCACAGCAGTGGATAGTAAGCTAATGGTAGCATAGCAGTGGATAGTAAGCTAATGGTAGCATAGCAGTGGATAGCAAGCTAATGGTAGCATAGCAGTGGACAGTAAGCTAACAGTAGAATAGCAGCATCTCCTAAGCGAACAGCAGCATAGCAGTGGACAGCAAGCTAATGATAGCATAGCAGTAGAGTGATCTATCTCTCTCACATGTATCAGAGGTCATCATTATCATTCAGATATCATTAGGATATCATTAAGATTTCATTAAGACATCATTCAGATATCATTAGGATATCATTCAGATATTATTAAGATATCATTAGGATATCATTAGGATATCATTAAGGTATAATTCGGATATCATTCAGATATCATTAGGTTATCATAAGGATATCATATAAGGATATCATTGAGATATCATTAAGATATCATTAAGATATCATTGAGATATCATTAAGATATCATTGAGATATCATTAGGATATCATTAAGATATCATTAGAATATCATTAAGATATCATTAGGATATCATTAAGATATCATTGAGATATCATTAAGATATCATTAGGATATCATTAAGATATCATTCAGATATCATTAAGATATCATTAAGATATCATTGAGATATCATTAGGATATCATTAAGATATCATTAGGATATCATTAAGATATCATTAGGATATCATTAAGATATCATTCAGATATAATTAGGATATCATTAAGATGTCATTAAGACACTAACACAATAACACTAACACACTAACAGTCAAGAGTCCATCCTGAAGAGTCAGGACTAAATGACACGCACCTTCTTTGGGATGGGTCGGCTCTGTTGTCATGACAACCCTGTCCTACAGCCTCATCAGTTTCCGCGCTAACGCCATAAGGAGGAGAGCATCATTATTCAGCCATAATAAGGTTGAAGAGATGATAACCCAGCAGGCAGCTTTCAGCATCCCTGCTGCCAGGAAGCAGTACAACAGCACTACAGTTGTACAACTAGTACAACCAGTACTTCAGTAGTACTAGTAGTAAAACCAGTACTACAATAGTACAACTACAACCAGTACAACCAGTACTTCAGTAGTACTAGTAGTAAAACCAGTACTACAATAGTACAACTAGTACAACCAGTACAACCAGTACTTCAGTAGTACTAGTAGTAAAACCAGTACTACAATAGTACAACTAGTACAACCAGTACAACCAGTACTTCAGTAGTACTAGTAGTAAAACCAGTACTACAATAGTACAACTAGTACAACCAGTACTACAGTAGTACAACCAGTACAACCAGTACTACAGTAGTACAACCAGTACTTCAGTAGTAAAACCAGTACAACCAGTACAGTAGTACAACCAGTACTTCAGTAGTACAACCAGTACTTCAGTAGTAAAGGCCAGTACAACCAGTACTACAGTAGTACAACCAGTACTTCAGTAGTAAAACCAGTACTACAATAGTACAACTAGTACAACCAGTACTACAGTAGTACAACCAGTACTTCAGTAGTACTAGTAGTAAAACCAGTACTACAATAGTACAACTACAACCAGTACTACAGTAGTACAACCAGTACTACAGTAGTACAACCAGTACTTCAGTAGTACTAGTAGTACAACCAGTACTACAGTAGTACAACCAGTACTTCAGTAGTACTAGTAGTAAAACCAGTACTACAATAGTACAACTACAACCAGTAGTACAGTAGTACAACCAGTACTACAATAGTACAACTACAACCAGTAGTACAGTAGTACAACCAGTAGTAGCCTACAGTTGTACTAGTAGTAAAACCAGTACTACAATAGTACAACTACAACCAGTAGGCCTACTACAGTACTACAGTAGTACAACCAGTAGTACAGTAGTACGAGTAGTACAACCAGTACTACTATTCCTGTGCTTAAAAGCTAACATACCATGACTACCAAGGTTAGCTAACCCCAACCCTCACAGCTAACCCTCACCCTAGCTAACCCTAACATGAGCTAACCATAGCTAATGCTAACCCTAGCTACTGCTAACCCTAGCTACCCCTAACCTCCATAGCTAACCCTCACATGAGCTAACCGTAGCTAACACTAACCCTAGCTAAGCCCAACCTTCACAACTAACCCTAGCTAATGCTAACCCTAGCTAAAGCTAACCCTAGCTAGCCCTGAGACAGTGTCAAGTTCTGTTTGCTGTGTAAATCTAATGTGAGGGAGGTCGAGAGAGGTAGGTAGGTAGAGAGGTACAGGTAGAGAGAGGTAGGTAGGTAGAGAGAGAGGTTCAGGTAGAGAGGTAGGTAGGTAGAGAGAGAGGTTCAGGTAGAGAGAGGTAGGTAGGTAGAGAGAGAGGTTCAGGTAGAGAGGTAGGTAGGTAGAGAGAGAGGTTCAGGTAGAGAGGTAGGTAGGTAGAGAGAGAGGTTCAGGTAGAGAGAGGTAGGTAGAGAGAGAGGTTCAGGTAGAGAGAGGTAGGTAGGTAGAGAGAGAGGTTCAGGTAGAGAGGTAGGTAGGTAGAGAGAGAGGTTCAGGTAGAGAGGTAGGTAGGTAGAGAGGTACAGGTAGAGAGAGGTAGGTAGGTAGAGAGAGAGGTTCAGGTAGAGAGAGGTAGGTAGGTAGAGAGAGAGGTTCAGGTAGAGAGGTAGGTAGGTAGAGAGAGAGGTTCAGGTAGAGAGGTAGGTAGGTAGAGAGAGAGGTTCAGGTAGAGAGAGGTAGGTAGAGAGAGAGGTTCAGGTAGAGAGAGGTAGGTAGGTAGAGAGAGAGGTTCAGGTAGAGAGGTAGGTAGGTAGAGAGAGAGGTTCAGGTAGAGAGGTAGGTAGGTAGAGAGAGAGGTTCAGGTAGAGAGAGGTAGGTAGAGAGAGAGGTTCAGGTAGAGAGAGGTAGGTAGGTAGAGAGAGAGGTTCAGGTAGAGAGAGGTAGGTAGGTAGAGAGAGAGGTTCAGGTAGAGAGAGGTAGGTAGGTAGAGAGAGAGGTTCAGGTAGAGAGAGGTAGGTAGGTAGAGAGAGAGGTTCAGGTAGAGAGGTAGGTAGGTAGAGAGAGAGGTTCAGGTCGAGAGAGGTAGGTAGGTAGAGAGAGAGGTTCAGGTAGAGAGGGTAGGTAGAGAGAGAGGTTCAGGTAGAGAGAGGTAGGTAGGTAGAGAGAGAGGTTCAGGTAGAGAGAGGTAGGTAGGTAGAGAGAGAGGTTCAGGTAGAGAGAGGTAGGTAGGTAGAGAGAGAGGTTCAGGTAGAGAGGTAGGTAGGTAGAGAGAGAGGTTCAGGTAGAGAGGTAGGTAGGTAGAGAGAGAGGTTCAGGTAGAGAGAGGTAGGTAGAGAGAGAGGTTCAGGTAGAGAGAGGTAGGTAGGTAGAGAGAGAGGTTCAGGTAGAGAGGGTAGGTAGGTAGAGAGAGAGGTTCAGGTAGAGAGGTAGGTAGGTAGAGAGAGGTTCAGGTAGAGAGAGGTAGGTAGGTAGAGAGAGAGGTTCAGGTAGAGAGGTAGGTAGGTAGAGAGAGAGGTTCAGGTAGAGAGGTAGGTAGGTAGAGAGAGAGGTTCAGGTGAGAGAGGTAGGTAGGTAGAGAGAGAGGTTCAGGTAAG
>JAOPHQ010004851.1:0-45000 GCA_030340625.1 Merluccius polli
ACAGAGACAGAGAGAGAGAGAGAGAGAGAGAGAGAGACGAAGCAAGAGAGGGTTAATCTTGTACCACTTGAGATATTGCCATTGAACACGGCGATGTCCCAGAACCACTGACCACTGACGCGATACGGCGTCCTAGGATGACGATAGGCCCATCGCGGCCCGTAGGCACGGGGGCAGGAGGGTTGGAGGGGTGGGTAGCCTATGCTGCTTTTCTTTTGAGGGATCAGCGTGCGGTGGCTGGTCGCGCAGCGGTTGCCACGGTGCTAATTAGGCCCCACCACAAAGCCAGCCTGTGGGGGATAATGTCCCATTATTAGAGTCATTTGTTTCAATTAACCGCCCTGTGATTCTACAATAGCACGGTGCGCGGCCCTGCACCCAGGAGCCATTACTCTCACCCAGGGACCCGCCAAGGCAGCTTCTCCTTTCCTTCTCTTTCCTTCTTTCTTTCTTTCTTACTTTCTTTCTTTCTTTCTTTTTTTTCTTTTTTTCATTCTTTCTTTCTTTCTTTCTTTCTCTCATTTTTAAAGGGAGGGGAGAGAAAGAGCTGGTGAGGTAAATGTTAGGGGACACCTGCGTGTGCCCACGGTTATGCTGCTGGGCATGATATAATGCACAGTTGTAATGTCAGTCATAGTAATTGTCGTCAGTCTGGTAAAGTGTTATTTAGGTTGAATTTGTTTTTTTGTTTTTTTTTCTTGTAGTACTGGGTACTTTTGTGTTTTTATTGGATTGCTGACCGGCGCATGCTGACTTGAACATGTCCACACACAAGTCTTTTGTCCCCAGTTCTTCGCAGGGATCGTTACGTTTGAATAGATTGCTTTTGTGTCCCCGTCGTCAAGTCAGACTGTCGGACAGGAATCAGATTTCATTTTTTATCTTAATTTTTTTTTTTCCCTGAGCAAATAAATCCAAGGAGCAGTGCTCTCTTAAAATGTACAATAATATGAATAATACGAGGGAGCCCGTGCTTATGACCGGTTCACGGTGTCTGCTTGCTAATGCCTAATGCGACGTACTCGCCTCACCTCTGCCAATGTCTTTTTAACAGTCAGACCCATCTGTGGCCAAAACAAAGAGGGTTGCTCTGACAACCAGCGCCCCCGCCCCCACCCTACCACTCCAAACCAATATGCAACTATACCCTGGATGGGAATTAGCATATAGTACCTATGGCAACCAGCGAGTAGCCCTTTTATAATAGATTTTTGTAATGTTTGCGCACAGACACACTGTCCTCTGCCGTTCACAGCTGGTCGGAGATAGAGAGACATGCGTGTAGAACGGCATGTTGATGAACATTGAATAAACTATATACGTTTTCCCCAACTGCTTTTTGTGACCCATCGTTAAAGGTTGTTGTTCAAACAGAAAGGAAAAATGGGAAAGGAATAAATGATCGCTGCGCACTGCTACATGACCTATATAAAAGCTAGTTTTCACTTTGTTCATTATTTTCATGAAGTAAACAGTTTTTCCCTGGCATTTGCATTCACATGTTATCAGCCCCAAGGTTCATAGAAATATCCCCTCCCTGTTTATGCCTAGTTTCAGTAGCACCTGCCACTAAAAGCATTACTACCAAGATGCATCTAGAAAAAAAACCCAGAATGCAACATTTCAGAGTGCTCTGCTCTCCTATCATTTGGGGATAATGGAAACTTCGATTGATACCAAGAGGCTGCTGCCCTGTGATGCCTCTGTTGCCAGCCTCTCTCTCATTGGCTCCTCACCCCCCCCCCCCCCCCTGCTGTGCGGATGTTTACAAAGAAACATCACCAGCTCACATTAAAGGGTCCGAGTCCTCCCCTCCGGCTGTTGCTATGGAAATAACCCAGCTACGGTTGTCCGTTCATGTTTGATTAATTGTGTTTTGTTTTTTTTCTGGTTGGTTCTCGGTTCACCTCACAAAGGCCTCTTCACAGGATCATTTTATCTGGAAAATAACAACATCATGATCAGAAAAATAAAAATGGGAGAAACGACAAATTGTCTACATCCATTGAATGGTTAAACTTGGGTGGATGTTAGGCTTGTATCCGTTCAGGGGAACCATTTATGTGGATGTTTTATCGTGGCAAAGTCCAATCGTTTTTCTTGGCCGTAGTTCTTAAAACAGGAAGAAGAAGAAAAAATTGGGCTTCCTCACATTTATGTGAACACAATATACGATTTTATATATTTTTTAAGCCTCTTTTCCTCTCCTAAATTGCGCGGTGTAATGCCGAAGTGGAGCAACCCACTGGGGCCAATTAGGACGCCGGCGGAGCCAGGAAGTGCACAGCAGATGCTTTCGCCACTATTTATTAAGATTCAATCTGCGGGGGCCCTCCCTCCAACAGCTCGTTAAAACGCCGTTAATCTAATTAGCTCACACTTGCCACTGTGTTTTTTTTTCCTCCACATTACCAGATACTGAGGGGCCTCGACTCTGCAATTTAGGCTGATTAAGTGGGCCCAACACTGTAGGGCCGGGGGCTGGTGAGGAGAAGCCCCTGTTTGAGCTGTCTCTGCTCTTACTGAGAGGGAAGTTAAGCATGTAACCCTGGTTCTCCAGGCTCTTAAGGGAAGTTAAGCATGTAACCCCGGTTCTCCAGGCTCTTAAGGGAAGTTAAGCATGTAACCCCGGTTCTCCAGGCTCTTAAGGGAAGTTAAGCATGTAACCCAGGTTCTCCAGGCTCTTAAGGGAAGTTAAGCATGTAACCCCGGTTCTCCAGGCTCTTAAGGGAAGTTAAGCATGTAACCCAGGTTCTCTAGGCTGTTAAGGGAAGTTAAGCATGTAACCCCGGTTCTCTAGGCTCTTAAGGGAAGTTAAGCATGTAACCCCGGTTCTCTAGGCTCTTAAGGGAAGTTAAGCATGTAACCCCGGTTCTCCAGGCTCTTAAGGGAAGTTAAGCATGTAACCCCGGTTCTCTCGGCTCTTAAGGGAAGTTAAGCATGTAACCCCCGGTTCTCCAGGCTCTTAAGGGAAGTTAAGCATGTAACCCCGGTTCTCTAGGCTCTTAAGGGAAGATAAGCATGTAACCCATGTTCTCCAGGCTCTTAAGGGAAGTTAAGCATGTAACCCCGGTTCTCTAGGCTCTTAAGGGAAGTTAAGCATGTAACCCATGTTCTCCAGGCTCTTAAGGGAAGTTAAGCATGTAACCCCGGTTCTCTAGGCTCTTAAGGGAAGTTAAGCATGTAACCCATGTTCTCCAGGCTCTTAAGGGAAGTTAAGCATGTAACCCAGGTTCTCCAGGCTCTTAAGGGAAGTTAAGCATGTAACCCAGGTTCTCCAGGCTCTTAAGGGAAGTTAAGCATGTAACCCAGGTTCTCCAAGCTCTTAAGGGAAGTTAAGCATGTAACCCAGGTTCTCTAGGCTCTTAAGGGAAGTTAAGCATGTAACCCATGTTCTCCAGGCTCTTAAGGGAAGTTAAGCATGTAACCCATGTTCTCCAGGCTCTTAAGGGAAGTTAAGCATGTACTCCAGGCTGTCTAGGCTCTGGGGGGCTTCTGTGGGATTATACTGGTGGAAATTAACGCTGAAAACACACCAAGACCACGAGTGCAGGTATAATACAATAGGGTCTATTTTCAACTCAGCTCAAAGGTACAATGGTACCATACCCAACCCCTACCTAACCTCCTAAAACAATGACCCGTATCTGAATTCACTGTAAGCGTCTGCTAAATGCCTTATAGTATAGTGAAAAGTGTGTGTGTGTATATTCAATGGTTGCCATGGGTTCAAATAGGTCCACAATGGGCTTTCTACATCCAGGTTTTAGTACCTGTTCCACTGATATGTCTTCTAGTTAAGGGCCATGTGTGTTTCGGTTCCTATCATTTTAATATTATATATTTGATGCATCGGCTCTCTGGATGTGTGCACTGCTTCAAGGACTGCTTCATATACAGTATATACTGTATATATATATATATATATATATATATATATACAAACATATACACCTTAAATACTACTTGATTTTGTTTATATGCCATTAGTATTTGCTAATACCCGGCCATATTAACTATGTCTGGGATACAATTTGATCCAAAAATTGCTTTTCCTGAGCCGTATCAAAGTAGTTGATACCGCTTGTTACTTAGGACAGAGAGAAACCAAGCCATGTCTAATGCTGGCTAATGGAGAGAAGTGTCTAACACGGGTATTATGTGTTCATGCTTAAATCTAGCCCGACAATTTCTCTACGTCGGCAACTGTAGGAAGATTATTTCCCCACCAATATATGATTGATGTTCTCCAACTCTCATCTGAAAGACTCTCTTCGGCGGCGAGATCAGTTGTCAAGTATTGCTTCTACCTCGCTACAGCTTTCAGAACACTAAAACCCTTAGTGCCATCGCCACATCACTGTAAAAATAGCACACTGAAATAAATCATATTTTCTGTGGTGCTGCTATCCCGACGTCAAAAGACCAAATCGGTTAAGTCAAAACTGTTTTTAGCCTGCTTTGGTTTTGAATTCTTCGGTGCAACTTGCTTCAACTAGGGGTCAGTGCTAACATTTACATTCGCCTTGCGGCGGTGTTTGTGCAGTTTGCTTGGAACATTACAGACCCTATAGTTATGTTTGCCACTATATATATTCTATACATATCCTGTACAGTGCTTGCTGCTGCCTCTGTGTGTCATACCCTCTCTCTCTCTTTCTGTCTGCCTGTCTACCTCCTTCTTACCTATATCCTCCCCTCTCTCTGCAGCACTTAATCTCTCTTCTACCTCTAAATCTATCTCTCCCCACATGTCTCTGCATATGCCTCCTCGCTTTTCATCTCTCTCTCTCTCTCTCCCTCTCTCTCTCTCTCTCTCTCTCTCTCTCTCTCTCTTTCTCTCTCTTTCTCTCTCTCTCTCTCTCTCTCTCTATCGCTGTCCTGTCATTTTTGGTAGTGACGCAGATATCAGGCTGTCAATTCTAATCTTCTCCTGCCAGCCCACTGCTGTCCATTCAGAATTACACATTCCCATCCCCAAATCGCGTGCGCTCTCTCTCTCTCTCTCTCTCTCTCTCTCTCTCTCTCTCGCTCCCTTTCTGTCTCTCTCTCTATCTCTTCCACTCTCTGACATCCACATTTATGGGATAGCACAGGCTGACAATAACGTTCGATCATTATTTCTGTGAACAGGAACAGGTAGTGGTGTACATAATGTGTTGAAGGACGTGCCGGTTGTTTAAAAGAGACACTGCTGCTAAAAATGTAAACTAAAACCGGCTCCATGTGTTTTTGTATAAATGATTTTGCCCGTGGTTTGTTCACAGCTGTAAACAAAGATTTCTGTTTCGATTTGAGGCCCATGTTGGATCAAAACCCAAGTCTTTCAAAACCGGGGTGTATGAAGTTCTGAGTGCAACGCGCTGTATTCTTGGCTCTGGTATTGACGATGCAGAGCCGACAGCACAGTTAGCCATCTTCTGTATATATACCTTTCCTCCACTTAAAAATAATCTACTTGAACTTGAAGTCTGCGCTGCATTTCTTCCAATCATCTCTGCTTTCACTTTCGTTTTTGATTGCTCTCTTTTATTTTCTGTGTCCCTCTACCTGTGGGCCTTTCAAACGAATACTGCAGCGCCGTGCGAGAGGGAAGGGAAATATGTTTTTAAATATGCCCTCTCTATTTTTCTGATTAGTTCTGTGTCGGCTGTCGGTTATGTGTTTGTTGTGCGTCAACCTTTTTCCACTTCATAAATATATGTAATGTTTCCTGGAGATTATTTTGCCTTTTTCTTCTCTCTTTCCTGCAGATTGTCATTCCATTAGCTCTCTCTCTCTCTCTCTCTCTTCGATTCATTCTCCCTTCACTTCAAAGGCTTGGGTGGAACAGATGTCATTTCAAACGCCTGTCTTATGCCTCATTGCATAAAAGTGAGGGATGATTATATTTTAATGAAACCGCGCGCACAAAAAATGGCTATTAACCACAGGCAATAGTTCCATATATTGCCTTCTTCCCCTTCCCTTCTCTCACACCAAATTCAAAACTGGTTTGAAGTTTGTATTTAGTCCGCTAAACGTGTCTCCAGACTTTCTTTTGTTATTCTTGTTCGTTAATATCACACTGCATAGAATATGCTGGAATATGTTTGCCGTCAAAATGGTTTTGTAGAAACAACCGAAAATTTCAAAGGCAGTCAGTCCCTGATTTCAAAGTTCGCCAGATGAAGGGGGAGATGCGGTCGTCCCTTAATCCTGTGATAAGTGTGTTAGATGGGAGCGAGGATTTCTGTTTGATACCCCCCCCACCCTCTTGACGACTGTTTCTTTGCAGTTGTCAATGCCCCCCACTGCATTTCAACACCAAAGCAAGTGCATTTGAAAGGAAATATTCAAAGCAAATTTTCTTTTTTTGTAAAATGTCACATGATGACCTTGCAACATATAGCCTTTAAGTACGGGCTGAAATCGTCAGAAACAGAAAGCATTCTGCAAAATGTCCGTCCCTCCGTGTAAATCCAAATACAGTCGCAATCAGGGGGATTCTCCACCTCAGCAAGTACATTGTAACACATGCACATCCATCCATGCATCTAGGGCACGATATCAGTATATCATCATGTCCTTTTAGTGCACCACCATGTGCGCTATCGTCAACGTGTTAGAGATGGACTTTTGTTTTTTTTTCATTTCCTTTACTTCAGGAAGTCAGGTGTGCTGACGTTTCATTGATACTAATGGTGACTCAATGCCTCTCCACCGAACTCCATTAGATACACCCCCCCACCCACACCGCCCTACACCATCTCCCTATATTCTGTGCCCCTCCTCTCTTTAGCCCCCACGTCGGCAAATGGTTGATGCGTTCTCTCCTCTCCAAGGAAAGCAATTTCCATATAGAATCGCGAGCGGGATAGGCTGACCTGGATTTGACTCCCTGTCAGAAAGCGTCACGTGGAAAAATGTAAATGTGTTTGTGTGTGTTGGAGCTCAGTATGCGGCAGTGATAGGTTTTTAAATGCCTTTACGAATGCCTGTCCGGCTGTCTACTTACGGTTGTTGCACACGAAAATGGTAGTACGTAAAAGACAAAGAACCAAGCAACACATATGCATACAAATACACACACACACACACACTATGAAACTAATTAGGCCATATCTCTTCATCTCATTCTCCATCTCTCTCTCTCGCTCTCTCTCTCTCTCTCTCTCTCTCTCTCTCTCTCTCTCTCTCTCTCTCTCTCTCTCCCTCTCTCATTCTCTCTCTCCCCTCTCTTCCAATCTGGCAGACGTCCTCTCTGTCCTCATCCACCCATGTCCGCACATTGATCTGTTTTCACTTCTGAGAACAAGTTGCTCTTGGCAGAACACACTCCATCTCTTTCTCCTCCTCCTCCTCCTCCTCCTCCTCCTCCTCCTCCTCCTCCTCCTCCTCCTCCTCCTCCTCCTCCTCCTCCCTCTATCTCCCTCTATCTCCCTCTCTCCCCCTCCTCCCCTCTCCCAATCCCTCTCCCTCTATCTCCCTCTCGCCATCTTTCTTCCCATCCCCATCTCTCTCTCTATCCCTGTATAAACTCTGTATAGAGTTGCACTATTGACAGGCTGTGTCATAATGATCTGCCAGTGTAGGCGGACCTCCATGTACATTGGCAGCGTTGCTACCTGATACTATCCAATATCCCACATCAATTCATGACTAAACCTTCCCCCCTCTCTCTCTCTCTCGCTCTCTCTCTCTCCATGTGGCGGTGGAACCTCTCTCGTCCAGATAAGCGGGGAGAAGCGGCCCTCCAGCGACATGATGAAGCCCAAGCCAAAGCCCCAGAAGAAGAAGAAGAAGAAGGACCCCAACGAGCCCCAGAAGCCTGTGTCAGCCTACGCGCTGTTCTTCAGGGACACGCAGGCCGCCATCAAGGGCCAGAACCCCAATGCCACCTTTGGGGATGTGTCCAAGATCGTGGCCTCCATGTGGGACAGCCTGGGGGAGGAGCAGAAGCAGGTGGGGAGGAAGTGATGGCAACACACTCACACACGCGCATACATGCATACATACATACATACATACATACATACACACTGTGGAGTGTGTGTGTGGTTGATAGCTGCTTAAACCAGCCATCAACCACACAAACTCCACACATACAGACAGACAGACACACACACACACACACACACGCGCACACACACATACACAAAAACATACATATGCAAAGGCACATACATTTGCATAAATAGGCATGCACATACACAAAAGGCAGAGGTGCACATATGCACAGAAATATGTAAACACATAGACATAAGCACATGCACACACACACACACACACACACACACAGAGCAGAGGCCTACACATACACCTGAATAGGCACACACAAGGCAGAGGAACACACACACATAGGCATGTAGGCATACACACACATAAACACACAAGCAAAAACACACACCAGCAGAATCAGAGGCACTCACATATACACAAATAGGCATACACACAAACTCACTTGCACACACACACAACAGAAACACCAACTCTTAGGTACAGGGATGGTCCTGTGTAGTCTGATTTGTAGAGCATGGTATTATCACTGCCGGGGTTCGGTTCCCACTGGGGCCATGCTGGGAATGTTTGCACTCACCGTATTTTAAGACGCTTTGGATAAAAGCATCCACCAAATCACACACACACACACACGCACAGCCAAGTAAATACTGACAATTACAGATACAGTATACCTATGTTATGAAACAGTCGTCGAGTTGTACACGTCTGTGTTTACCCCTGCTAACATAACAGCGCATGTTCCCCATCATGTGCCAACGTGGACGCAGTGACACATCAACATGTATCAAATTAGCACACACATTGGCGTACACACACACACACACACACGAAGAAATCAACCAATTCCCCTGCCTGTCAGAATAGAGGAGGAGCACATGTCCACAAGTAAGCGAACAGTCATGTCTAGGTAGTGTGTGTGCTGTGTAATTAGCAGAGCATCGCTGGGAGATAGCACACACACACACACACACACCTTAATGAGCCAGTGCTTCTCTTCCTGGAGATAATCCATCCGTTTAGCCCTGCTCCCATGGCTCTCATTAAAATCATTCTCCCTCTAAATATAATCCCATTCAAGGCAAGGAAAGGAAAAGATAGGTGAGGCCCTTCTCTGACATTGTTGAATACCCTAGTATAGGACAGGAAACAATATACAAAGACACCTACACAAATACACACACACACACACCAATACAGATATGTCTTTATTGTTGTCACGGCATAGAGGGATCCCAAGGTTTTCTGTGCCCTGTGGAAATGTATCGAAAGTTTCTCCCAAACAGAGAAAAAAGGAGCCACTGAGATGCGAGAGTAAAAACATGTTTCTTACAGACCGTAACAGCCGCGGCTACCATTGGTTTCGCTTACCTCCCAATTTCAACGTCCGTTAATTTACTCTTTAGTCATTAAGCAGACGCTTTTATCCAGACTGGCTAATTATGTGTGCCATTCAGGAGCCGGTAGAGTGGACTGTGGACACTGGGCCTCCATTAGGGCTGGGCGATACGGCCAACATCTTCTATCCCAAAATAGTTAACTTAATATCTGGAGAACGATATAAATCACGATATAGCATGTTTTCTGGTAATTCAATAAATAAATTGTCTATATTTAAGAACCACATGGTAAAGCCTATTTTTGTATACTCCTGTGTGAATTCAATACTTGACAGATGAATAGTATGTTCTCATTTGTTTCATCACTTTAATGCAGCCTTTAAAACCAGAAGAAAAACAACACTCATGCCATATCACGGTATTACGATATCCAAAATCTAAGACAATATCTATAATATCGATATATTGCCCTGCCCTAGTTCGAACCCAGAACCCATCTCCTCCCTCCCCATGCACCATGTGAAGACAAGCAGGGATGTGTGAAGAACTAATATCCTCTCTTTATTTATATCGCTTTGCCTGCCATTTTGATCCTGCCCTGAATATAGAATTAGTGAACCACCTCCTCCACCACCACCACCAACACCCTTCACCACTACAAAGCCTCGTCCTTGGACTGGAACTCAAGGGTATCTCTGCTACCCAGGAAGAGGCCTCTATTGTTTATCATCCCCACGTAATGTCATCGCCAGCGCAGCAGTATTGTTTGGAAATGCAAATCATCAAAGGGGAGGGGAGTGGGGGCGGGGGGGGGGGGGGGTTTAAAGGTGCATCATGGGAAAGTTATTCCTTTTTTTGTCCTCGCTCTCTCCAGTAGAGTTGGTCTCTAATTGATTCAGTGTGTCGAAAAAACATGCGTTTGTTAAGGTTATATGATTTCTAAATGCTAGGATGTTACTCTCTTTCAAGATGGCCACATACGTTTTACAGTACAGGACACATCACAGTAGCACTAAGAAAACAATCATTTGTGAAGTCATTCTTGATCTATGTCATCACCTATATTCCAAATTGGTGATGTTGTTAAAATGACATGCTAAGCTACGTACTAGCTAAAGCCTGTCACTGTGATATAGAACGACTGATGCTATCTAGCATGAGTCACAGCAATTGTCAGTAGTCACAAAGATAGAAATCGTGCGACAAAATGCGACTGTTTGTGTCAACGAAGCGTAGTGTACTTTCAAGATTCAACTGTTGACTCTGGCTTGGATCCCACATTTCCTCAAGCCTTCAGATGCTGTGTGTATATATTTTAGCAGCTGCAAGCTGTAAACATGGATTTTGGGTGTGACCAGAGCAAACAGATGCATGATGCGTTGTGATTATACAGATACGGGTCTAGGATGGAGGTCTGCCACGTTGGTGCATTCAAATGTGTTTAACCGCTGCCTCGACTCACAGGAAGGCTTTCTTAGGGGGTTTCTGACATCTTTACACACGCACACAGAACCTAACCACCTAAACACACACACACACACACACACACACACACACGCACGCACAAAGTACAGTACAGTAACATTACAAGATCACTTGAAACCCAAACTCTTATTATCATCTCTACCACTCTCTCCACCGTATATCTATGATCCGTGATGTACTGTATTTAAAAACGGGAAATACATTGGGAATCTGGGAAGTTTTCAAACACACGCGCAGAGAGACACTCACACATACATTCACACCTCCACAGACACACACACGCGCGCGCGCGCGAGCGTGCAAGCGCGCGTCCTTTACAACCAACAGCATTTATTTCCTCGCAGACAAAGGGGACATTCTTGGGGCATTTGCATAGGCCTCTACTTCATTCAAAATTACATGTGCAAACACAGCTGCGCGTATTGTGACAGCACGGGTTTGTCAATCACTGTAGCGAGCAGTACACCAACCCGGTCTCTCTCTCTCTCACTCTCTGCATGTGCACACCGGAGACGCGCACGAGCGTTGATATCCCAGCGTCCTAATGAAGTGAATGGAGGCAGCCATTCACCGCACCGCTAATGTCGCGAACACAGTGCTATTGTCAAGCTAAAAACAGAGATAAGGGGAAGAGAGAGAGAGATGGGGGAGAGAGTGAGAGCTGGGTAGAGAGAGAGAGCGAGAGAGAAAGAGATGAGGAGAGAGAGAGAGAGAGATGGGGAAAGAGAGGGAGAGAGAGAAGAGGAAAGAGAGAGCAGGAGAGATACAGATTAAGAGAAAGAGATGGAGAGAGATGGGGAGAGAAATACAGAGTGAAAGGGAGAGAGAGGCGAGAGAGAGCAAGGCAGAGATCGAGTCCGAGACAGTGAGAGGAGAGGGAGAATAAGAGAGAGAGAGAGAGAGACACACACACACACACACACACACAGAGCTAGAGAGAGATAGGAGAAAGGGTTCCAGTTCATTTCCCTAGGTGGATTGGAATGGAAATGATGTGTTGGTACAATAGAAGGAGACACATTGAGATGAGACAGTATTAGTGCTGTGATGAGGTGTTCTGTACCATTGGCTCTGATGGGGACAGAAACACTGTGTGTGTGTGTGTGTGCGTGCGTGTGTGGGTGTGTGTGGGTCAGTGTGCGTGCGTGTGTGTGTGTGGGTCAGTGTGTGTGTGTGTGTGTGTGTGTGTGTGTGTGTGTGTGTGGGTGTGTGTGTGTGTGTGTGCGTGCGTGTGTGTGTGTGGGTCAGTGTGTGTGTGTGTGGGTGTGTGTGTGTGTGTGTGTGTGTGTGTGTGTGCGTGTGCGTGCGTGCGGGTCAGTGTGTGTGTGTGTGTGTGAGAGTAAACGAGACAGAAAGAAGGAAAGAAAGAAAAGAAATGGACAGCTTGACGCCTTCATGGATGTGTGGTCGTACTTTTCTCACACCTTTAACGCCCTTTGTTTGGATGCGTGTGTCTCCTCCGCAGGCGTACAAGAGGAAGACCGAGGCGGCCAAGAAGGAGTACCTGAAAGCCCTGGCCGCGTACAGAGCCAGCCTGGTTTCCAAGGTAACACTTATGACACAACAGCTCTGGTTTTCATACTGATGATGGATTGGACGGGAAATCCCAGCTAATAGGCTGGGCGGGACTTATGGTTTGGGGGAGGGGAGAGGGTGACGGGGTTGTCGATTCAAGAGCAGGAACACGTCCATATTAGGAATTATACCTGATTTGCACAGGGCGGGCAATGGGAACATAGCCCGCCAGTTATAAACAATAAACAAGGATTTCTGTGAACATCTGGGAAGGAAAATATTCAAACCCAATATGTTTTTCTTGTCTTTTGTTTATTGGCATGTTTTTGTCAACCTTTCTTCCATTATTGATTTTTGATTACTTTTATTTTATTTAAGTGTCCTGCACCCTTATATGTGCTGCCCAGTCCATATGGGCATAAGACACCGTTCCAAAACATACAAACAGTACAAAAGTACATTCGTATTTATATAGATCGACTGGAGATCATCACAAATTCAATCTTAAAGAATCACCACTTTGAGATTACAAATGCAAAATGCCTTTTAAAGCCATCCTTGTTATGGTTGTTATTATTCTTATGATTATCATTACCAGCAGACACCTCTGCTGCTCAGAGCACGTTAGACAGACGGATGATCCTGTCCCGCCGCGCCTCATCGCTCGAGGCTCAAGACGCACATCTGACGCGCGTCACCGTCGCCACTGTCGTGTTCCTCCGCGCCGCTCGTTTCCGTTTCCAATGGCGCTCGGCGGCTAATGCAGATGTATGACATCCTTGAGGGCCCCGTGAGCGATGGGCCCCTGGCTGCTTCTGCAGAACACAGCAATGGCAATGGTGGCTTGGAGGAGAAACACAGGGTGGGGAGGAGAAGAGAGGGGTGCGGTGGGGTGGGGGTCTGCGCGATGCATTGTTTAGCGCCGTCTCATATTAACAACATGCGACGTAGCGCCGGCGAGATTCCTTCTGTCATTCCATTTGTTCTGCAGCCGGTCTCATTTCCAATCGTCGCACGTGTGTGTGTGTGTGTTTAAGTGGGTGTTTTTGCTTGTGTGTGTATGTGGGTGTGGGTGTGGGGGTGTATTTATGACTCTGTGTGTCTGTGTGTAAGTGTGTAAGTGTAGATGCAGGTGTGTGTGTTTCAGTGGGTGTCTTTGTGTGTGTGGGTGTGGGGGTGTATTTATGACTCTGTGTGTCTGTGTGTAAGTGTGTAAGTGTAGATGCAGGTGTGTGTGTTTCAGTGGGTGTCTTTGCTTGTCTGTGTGGGTGTGTGGGTGTGTATTTATGAATATATGTGTGTTTAAGTGGGTGTTTCTGCTTGCGGGTACGTGCGTGGGTGTATGGCTGTGTGTGTGGGTGTTTTATTTTTCTTATGTGTGTAGGTCTGTGCAAGGGTGTAACTAAGCAGGTGTTTGTGTGTGCGTGTGCTTGTGTGCGTCCGTGCGTGCATGCGTGCGTGCGTCTCAGTTTGTGTGTATGTGTGTGTGTGTCCTCTCCCATTCCCCTCCATCTGTCAAGGTGTCTATTGATCATTACCCGGGCCGGGGCTCCATTCATACAAATGGGCTCCATTACCTCCTAATCAACACTGATGGGTGGAGATGAACAATGTGACATCTCATCATATGGCCTGCACAGCCGGGTGGAGCGGGTGGAGGGTGCAGGTGGACAGGGAGGAGTGTGAGGCTGGCACACCTTCTTATCATGCAGACAGAGGAAGAGTTCAATTGAACTGTCCGCTCGTCGCACTTTCAGACTTCTGCTTTTTATTTCTGGCGACTTCTGTTTTTATTTTTCTTCATTGTTTATGAATTGGTTTAATCCTATTGAGGTTTGACTGCATGTATGTGTGTTCTGGATCGATCAGGAGCCACGCTTTCCGTGTGTGTTTGGCTGATGAACTGCTAATTGAATTAGGCATGACCCAGGATAGAGATGTAAATCGGTGATCTCGAGTCTTCAGGAAGTACCCGTCATGAGAGCACACTGAAATCTCCCCATTACGTTCAGTTCCATACAGATAACCCGCCGATACCAAATTCATTTTAAAAATAGATTTTACGCCGTTGTCATTAGTGGGAAACTAGGGGCCGTCTTCCAATCAATTACAATACATGAACAGTGTATGATTATTACTGACTCGAAAGCCCAAAGCCCATGGAGCGTGTTCATATTTGTAGCACAACCCCCAAAAAATAAATAAATAGAATTGTTTTCACGGAGCAAAGCACACAGAGAGCGCAGGGCTGTATTTTTCCATTCGCTTCGTATAGGACTCCAGTCTATTTTGGACGTGCAAAAAAAGAGAAAAAGATTTTGCATTTCTCCCTATACGGCTGTGGGCTTTGGGCCAAAGGCAACACCGTTTTCAGAATTCCTTATTTGAATCTAAACAATCGTCTTCCCTCTCCCTCCATCTTTTTCCCCCAGACATACAACGACCCTGAACCAAAAAGTGCCCAGCAGAACAGCCAGTCCTCCCCTCACCTGCTGCCCCCCAAGCAGCCCCTGTACAGCGTGCCCCCCCAGTCCTCCTCCCCCTACCTGGGTCCCCCCGGGTCCTTCCCCCTGTCGGACCTGCAGAGCTTCGCCGGACCCCCGCGCCACGCCCTGGCCCGGACCCTCAGCCAATCACAGATGCTGCCGCCCAGCATGAGTGCCTCTCCCCCCTCCCCCTTCCAGATCAGCCCCCCGCTGCACCCCCACGCCCAGCTCTCCCTGCACCAGAGCTCTCTGCTCAACCAGCCAATCCGCATGCAGCAGGTGCAGACGCAGCCAATCATCTCGCACCAAATGGGGCTGCAGGCATCGCTGCACTCCCCCCCACTCGGCCAACAGGTGGGTTCAAACGGATCACAGTACAATGTCAGACAGAGAAACTTTATGTGTGCTGGAATCACGGCATGGAGCTGTAGCTAACTACCTTATTTTGTTATTTTTTCTATTACTGTATTTGTGACAGAGACACCCACATTTCTCATGTGGGATTGTTGAAAAGTACATCTTATCTTATCTTGTCCATGGTGCACAAACACGCAGACGAGTCCGACAAGTGTAAAGGGTCCCTATGTATCTTTTAATGTGAGGATCATGAGTGTTTTTATTCAAGGGGCGCTCTGTTGTTGTCCCCTCTCCCAGGGCTTCTCCCACATCCAGGCTGACTACCCCAACAGTGTGGGGGGCTCCCAGTCCCCAGGGGCCCCTAACCCCGTTCACGGGCAGAACCCCGACTGGGACGCAGAATACTGCAACAGGGACTGTGGACCCAACCACTGCAGGTGAGGCAAACGCACACCAGATGATGAAATATAACACTATATAGGACAGGACAGTCTAGAAACTTTTCAGCCAAATACGCCTTTGACCGGCACGACATTTTGGGGAGGGACAAGAAATGTCTGTAATAATGTCTGTGCATGTTATTTGGTGTAAACATGAACATTACATACTTAGAGTTTAGTGAAAAACATGGGCTTGTACTTCATTTTGTTAAGGAAGTATTGAGATTCTATTAAGGTGGAATTATTTTACAATTGTTCCTACCAATATTAAAACGTAAAAAAAACGTTTTCCAAAGTACCCATTGCAATCCTTCAAAGTAGCCATAGCGATATGCATACACCCATTTATGAAGCACTGGTCTAGAGATTAGGTTGTTGGGTGACTGCCAGCCAAAAGGTTGTGGGTTCAAACTACAATCCATTGGATAAAAGTGTCTGCTAATGAAATTATGGTTTTCAAACTGCTTTGGCAACCCCCGTGCTAGAGTTGCTTGACCACCATATTTTTTTGTTGCTATAATTTCCTGTAATCGTGAACATAAAGATAACATGACTGAATGTGAGCAGTGGAAGAAGAAAAAAAGGTGTGAAATAGGCAATTTAATGATCACACACGTTTTTTGATGCACTACAAAAAACAAAAAAAAACACTCAGTGTTTCCATATTAAATCAGCAATCAAATTATCCTGACTGTGCCGCAAAACGATCAAAGTTTCCATTTCTATGTAAATGCAGCCATACAGTACAACACAATCGTCATCTGACTTACTTAGTCATTTTCCAAATGAGTTGCTCTACAGCACTTCAGTTACACACTCGGGGACTCAGACAATATTAATCACAAACTCACTGTCTCACTCGCTAAAGCGCCGGTGAGCATATCCTTGAAATTGAAAATCGGTAATGCAGGAGTAGAACAACGCTGTTCCCACGCGTCGACAAATGTGTGATATCCAATTAAGTTTCCCTTTTGTTTTGTTTGGTACACATTGCCTCGTTGAATCAAGCTATTGAAGCACAAGCCGAGCGCTGGATGCTTTTATTGTGTGTGTCTCGCACCTGGCAGAAAGTTGGTGTTACTATTTCAGGAGGCTGAAAAAAAAACAACTAAAGCAAGTGGGTCTGTGTGGCGTCTTGGGTGCTGATTTATCAGTATGTCAAACGGGATCGTGGCCGGGTCGGTTCCTGTCTGACGGTATTTGAAATACGTAGGAGGGGGTTGGGGGGGGGGGGGGGGGGGGGTTGGTTTATGTGTTGTTGTTTTTTTGTTGTTTGTTTTGTTGTTTTCTGCTGAGAGAGATGTTGGAAGCTGTTGTGCTGGGTCTCATATGGGGCTAAAAATACATCGACAACCGTTACGACAGAATCTGCAAAAATCACAATGCTGCTACAGTTTATTGGACATTTCATTTTCTGGTGAAATGTTTTTATAATTATTATCTTTTTAATTTTTTGTTTTATTTGAATGTATTCCCTCTCGTCTATCTGAAAACGTGAAACATTGATAATCACATTAGCATTTGTCTGCATTGTATTTGCCACCATTCCCCTATGTACGTCATTAGGGATGTCCTCATACTTCGGCCGATATTGGCCAAAATGTGCTACTGTTATAAACTATAACTATAAAATACTTTTTTCTTCCCATGCGGCTCCGTTTATATGTAAAAACGACCACTGCATAATCAATATCGCTAATCGTATCAGCATTGGCCCATAGTAGCTTATGAATGTCAGTATTGGCCAAGAGATTTCAGTTGGTTGCGTCCCTATAAGACGTAACAGCGTTGCTCAGCTAAATTAGACACGGGTCATCATGTCTCTTCTCCTCCGTGTCGTCGGTCACATGTGTGTTTATTTGTTTATTTGGTTATTTAATGTGTTGACGTGTGTGTTGCTCTGCTCTGCTCTCAGCAGTGGGATGGGCGCCCGTGACAAGTCTCTCTACCTCACTTGAAGTTGAAGGACCTCCACCAGACGTCGAGACCGGAGCATTCCACGCATTAAAACAACGTCATCCATGTATCTCCCCCAGTTCTGGGGTTTTTTTGCCCTTTTTTTTTTTTGCCCTTTTTTAACGTTTGTGTTTCCCATCTTTATTTTCCGAAGGATTTATGAAATCCCAAAGACTGCTACCGTTCCTCCAGCTGTTTGCCAAGCACTTAGACCGGACCGAAGCATGGGCTGATTTATCCCTGATCCGTGAACTTTCCAATATTTGTATTGTTTTCTTTGTTGTAGTTTTTATTTTTATTTGGGGGGGGGGGGGGGGTGTTGGTGACAGAGAGCTTTGAGCTCATGTCAACAAACTGGATGTGAAGACCAAAAAAAAGTTGTCTTCGTCGTGCTTTATTAAGATGTGTTTTATTTTCCCCCCTTTGTCCTCTCTATAAATCTGCTTTGCCAATTACTGCCCCAGGTTGGGAGATAAAATGCTATAAGCATACTCAAAGCGGGCCCTGGAAGCATAGGGGGCGCTGACATTGTAGGGGCCCATGCTTAGAAAGCTAACCCAGGACATATTGAATACTGTCCACATCACCAGGGGACAAATACACTTCAGCAAAGACTGAACTCTGTTCCCCCTAAATTATAGCAAAGCAAAAACAACCTTGACCATGGCAGTCTTTAAGGTATTTGTATGTCACCCCATCCAAAGGGCACCCGCATTTTCATTTCTTTCTCACCGAGTGACTGTAAATATCACCCAAATGGATCCTGGTTATTTGTGTATTTAGAAAACAGCCCCTTGCTGTTGTTTCCTCGCTTTTTTTCCTCCTTGCTTTTTATTTTTCACTTTAGTATTATTTTTGCATTGCTTTTGTTTCATAGCATTTGTGTGGAGACTCAGTGAGGGAATACACACACTAAAACTCATGTTGAAACTGTGTTCACTGATCTCGCTTCTCTCTCACTCGCTCTCTTTCTTCTTGTCTCTGTCTCTGTCTCTCTCTCTCTGTCTCTCTCTCTGTCTCTCTGTCTCTCTCTGTCTCTCTCTCTCTGAACCGGAGGAAGATTCACAAAGACTGTAAAATGCTCCAGCTCCACACGTGCCTCACGTACGGGTGGAGCGCGTCGACCGAGAGACTTTCTCTCTCTCTCTAAACATGGCCTCAGGACGTGACTGATCTGTAGAGGTCAAAGGTTGAAACCTCTCCTTTAGCTCCACCTCCTCTTGGTCTTAGTGACCACACCCACTTATAAATCCCCCCCCCTTCCCTCTTTCAGTCACCCTTATTCCAAACACCGCTTGTACAGGTGATTAAAAAACAAAAAACAAAAAAAAGTTGCTAAATGTGAAATATTACTAAAGAAAAAAAAGCATAACAGTGGGTTTTAAAAGTTTTTGACTAGTTTTATTAGGTGTTTTAGAATTGTGTTGAACTCATCTTTATCATTTTTTTGTGAAGAGAAAAAAGTAAGGCTTTTAATTTTTCAAGCTATTTTGTTTTTCCACCTGAGCAGGTTTTCACTGAGCTGTCATGGGGGTAGATATTTTCATTTTGTGTATAAACCTGCCAAATGTACTTCTTTATCTGTAAAGCCAGTAAGAGACCCCATTTTGTTTTGTAAAATATCTTGTTTTACAATACGGACATTCTATTTAATTTGGATATTTGGTTGCAGGTTTTACATCTATTTATAAGTGATATGAAGTTATGTTTTGGCTTATTCTTCATCAGGGTTCATTATTATTATTATTATTATTATGAATTAGATAAGATAACATGGTTATTTGAATAATAAATATTTTTACATCACTTGTTGGTGCATCCCGGTGTGCCAGCGATAGATCATTACCAGTCACAAACTTTTTTTTTCTATTTTCTTTTGTCTGTAATAAAATGTTTTAAGTGGAGAAATGAAAACTTTTGCCTCAAGTTATTTAAGGGCTTTTGCTTTGCATTAAGCCATAAAACAATGCAGAACTTTATGTTGTTTAAGATATTAACAAAAGGAGTACTACACCCACACAGCTAATTATTATTTATGTGAGAGGTAGGGCCTAATCTCATGTGAGACGGTCAATATATTTGAACTAATAACAAAATGAGATCGAGTGAATGGTGTCATATTTTTATAGTGTTTATAAAAATTAAAATAGAGCAAAGAATGGTTTAGGCCAGCGTATTTGCATGCAATTAGGGTTCTGTTCTTTTATAGCACTTTGTCGAGCGCTTTGTCTATGAAAATATATAGGCTATCTCTGTCCATTGCCGTTGATCTTCTGGAAAAGGTACCATGATGAAAGACAGTCGGAGTCAATTCTGTAGATGTTACACCATCCAAGTCTGAATATGAAGAATAGATCACTTCTCAGTTATGACAATTTCACAGCGGTATAAGAAATAAATACAAATGGAATTTATCACCCCACCTCTCTCTCCTCCATCCTCCACCTCTCTCCCTCTCCCTCTCTCTCTCTCTCCATCCTCCACCTCTCTCTCCACCTTGCTCTCTCTCCCTCCCTCTCCCTCTCTCCATCCATCCTCCACCTCTCTCTCCACCTCGCTCTCTCTCTCACTCTCTCTCGCTCTCTCTCTAGGCCTATATATATATATATATATATATATATATATATATATATATATATATATATATATATATATATATATATATATTGCTCCCCTGTGACACATTGCCCCCTGGTGGTGATTTGATAAGCCGTATAAAAGAAAAAGAAAAAGAAAAAAAAATATATATATATATATATAGGCCTATATATTTGTTTTTTTGTTTTTTTGTTGTTCGTTTTTTTTTTCCATTCTGCGGTCTATGAATTACATGTCTGTTTCAGAATAACGGGGAAGGTGAAATATATATATATATATATATATATATATATATATATATATATATATATATAGATAGATAGATAGATAGATAGATAGATAGATAGATAGATAGATAGATAGATAGATATATTGATATTGAATGAATTACATTTCTGTTTCAGAATAACGGGGAAGGTGAAATATCTATATATCTATCTATATATATATAGATAGATATATAGATAGATAGATATATAGATATTTCACCTTCCCCGTTATTCTGAAACAGAAATGTAATTCATAGACCGCAGAATGGAAAAAACAAACGAACAACAAAAAAACAAACAAAATCATGGAGGCTATGCAAGTATGTTCAAAAATCTCAGTGAATTGTTATTTGACACATGGATCCTACATCCCCTCTAACTGTTTAACATGAATGGTTGGGTGATTTAAAATTAACTACCATTGCCGCTGCCTTAAAACATAAAAAAGTGTATCTCTACTATTACTCTGGCGCCATCTGCCGGTTAACCTACTGAACTGCACCTGCCAGGTAGGAAAGTGTTGTCTGACTGGAGTGGTTGGTGCGTTTGTTTGCTTGCTGGTTTATTGTCTCGCATGAGTCTCGTCTTGTCGCAGGACCACGACAGACCACCATGTCCTGTTGAACGGATCAATACAACTTGCTGTGTTGGTTCAAATGTTGCAGAGCCGCGGTGGGGATGGCAACACAAACACCACAACATCACAAACAGCACTGTGTGTGTGTGTGCGTCAGGTAACACTGTGTTTCTGCCAGCCCGTCTCATCTCGCCTTACAAATAATAACAATAATAATATGTCCCCTCCAGTGGCGCCGCTGGTGGTTGTTTTTCATCAGCTGCCATCTGTTGTCTCATTTCCTCCCCAGGCGGATATAAGCGACAACACAGGAGGCCTCAACCCCGGTGTTATTTAATGTCCATCCAACAAAGCCCCGCCACGCTGCAAAGGGCGCATCCGTGTCAGCCTTCGGAAATGGGTGGTGCCAGAGCACCGTGAAGCCCTTTGAGACTGTGACTGTGATTAAGGCCCCTCCACAGGGCCTCTCAACCTTGGGGTCGGGACCCCATGGTGGGGGGTGAAAAAGTTTGTGTTTTGGGGGGGGTTAGGGTATGAGGTTTCAGCGTTAGGGTTTCGTTTTTGGAGTTTGTGTTTGGTTTTAGCTGCAGAACTGCAGAGGAGGTTGTTGATGGCCAGCAGATCAGCTGACGGGAGAGCTTGCTGATGTGGCGGACCTGTCGTGTCGCATTGTAAGAGGACAGAGATGGTTTGGTGGAAGATGTCACTAGCATCCCTGCTCAAAACTATGCTTATGCATGCAGGTCTACAACAAAGGATACAGCACATTCAAACACTTGATGTCAAATACGATCATTTTTAAATCCCTCTGATATTGGAAAGCAATATTAGATTTTTTCAATAAAGCATTGAGGCCTATAATAACATATTCAAATTGTACCCTATGCTTTGATTGTAGATTGCCTTGGATGTTATAGATTCAAGCATGTCTGCAAAATCATTGAACAAAAATATTTTAATGGTATGGCCAATGACATACAACAGTGCATCATTGTAAGCATAATAACATTTCAATAAGCAAGGTATTACTGATACAACAATAAATTAACCCTTTATACACATTTGGACAATGTTGCTGATGACATAATTGCACAGATAATGCCACAGGAAAAAAAATATATCTTCTCAGATTCCAGAGTCTTCCTCTCTCATCTCCCAGTAGCAATAAATAACCATTGTGGACTACACAGGTGGCGTCCTGCATCCCAATTCAACTCATCCCTTTGTAACTGGTTACCTTCTTCAGACATTGTGCTCATATGTACTGTGCTACAGCAGCTCTGATTGGCTCAGTGTATTCAATGACAATCTTGCTTTTGTCTCAAATAAAAACAAAAACATTTGTATGCCTTCAACCGACGTAACTATTTGACTCGTACCTCCGACCATTATTTAAAACCTTTCATTCGTTTTAAAACTCAATGCAGTCCCCTGCACAGTGTGTAGTGTGTTAGACTATTTAAATGTTGGTGTAACTGTTAGACCCTACTATTTCTGTGAAACCTTACAAAACGTTTTTTGTAATATTCATTTACTTGAATGCCGATGGGGCTTATAAATATTAAAAAAATAGATTAAAAAAAGTTGTAACAACAGCCACCGCTAAACATCACTACTCAAATGGCATTTATACATACAATGAGTATGTAAGTAAGTATGGAACGTCATCACATATAACTATAAAATAGCTGCTTGTGTCTACGTCAATGTCATCAAACATGGAACGAACATTTTCAAGTTCATTCAACTTACAAACACAGTAAATTGTATTGCAACAAATGTACAGGTACAATCACCAGACTTTGCAGTCGTAAGGCAACACATTAAAACAGAATGTAGGTCACATTGAGGAAATGTGCTTTTAAATAGTGCTCCAGTTCAGCAGGGATATTTCTTCCCTTTTTTGTGTTATGTTTTTTGTTTTGTTTAATGAGTAGACCTACTACTCCTAACCATCGTGAAATAGTTATATTCCCTCACTAAAAGGCAACATGTAAACAGGGTCAGATGTTAATTCATATTTACAGATATCTGTGTTATTAAAGAAAATTGATTTTGATTTGTTTCTCTTCTCTTGCGCTCCACTGTGTTAGCCTAGCCGCTAAGATGTATGATTAAGGCGACCACAGTAATATTTATGCAGCTTTTCACTGGTTATTTCCTTCCTCTCTTAACCCATCTCTGTGCCGTTTGCGTGTGATAAAAACCCTGCTAAACAAGGAGGAGGGACATTTTAAATGGTTTGTTATTTAGAAGACCAACAGGAGTGGCCGGTAAGGGTCAATGTAACCTGAACATCAAGACAACAGTGACACGCAATGGATATTGAAGTGAAACACACAGAAGCGGTCCAGTGAAGACTATCTCCTTTACTCTGAAGTGTCCTTCTCCTCGGGAACCGACATGAAGATCTTCTGGCAGAAGGTGGTGAAGATTTCTGAGAAAAAAACACAAGAAGAACAACTCGTATCTTCAGTCATTTTTTGTTGCCATCTTTTTTGTGTATGTTACGTCTGCAATGGTTTATTATGTAGGCTACTCGCTAGGGAAAGGGGGACATCCAGGGATGTGATGATAGGGTTATATCTTACACATCCATCGATTATATATATTATAGGATCATTTGCTGATTGGTCCCTCGACTCCTTCCAGACACTATTTTCATTCAAACCATCAGCCCCCCTAACAGTTTGGATGAAGCCTAAATAAAAGTGGTTAACGTAATTTTAGAAAAATAAAATGACATTGACATTTTCAGGCGGACTGAAAGGTTGACAACAATTCCTCGGTTTCTAGAGAGATAAAAATACAAACAAGACTAAACGGACTCTGGAGCATCTAGCTCTCATATAAACCGTCTCCGGCCCTGGTAAATAAACACACAGCGACGCGGTAGGGAGGAGAGGATCGGCCATGCTCACCCAGCATCTTCCTGACCACATGCGGCTTCTTCCACTTGTAGCCCAGCAGGTAGGCGGGGATGCCTGTGAGGATGATGCTGCAGCCAACCAGACACTCGTACGGCGCGGCCCAGAAGGACACGGCGATCATGAAGACGCAGCTCAAAACAAACATGATGGGGATGGCGATGAACATCTGAGGAGGGAGAAGATCGTTCGTTCAGCTGTGGGCTTGCTGGAGGGCTTGCTGTGGGGTGGGGTGATGGGGTTGGTGGTGATGGTGGGTGGAGGTGATGGTGGTAGGGGTGGAAGTGAGGGAGGTGGAGGCGATGGGGGGGATGGTGGGTAGAGGCGATGGGGGGGGGGTAGGGGTGGAAGTGAGGGACGTGGAGCTGATAGGGAGTAGGTGATGGGGTGGTGGCGATGGGTGGAGGTGGTGGTGGGGGGTAGGTGATGTGGGGGAGGTGATGGTTGTGGTGGGATGAGGTGATGGGGGAGTAGGTGATGAGGGTGGAGTGGGTGGTGTTGATGGGGGGGGGGGGGGTTGGGGTGATGGGAGTGGAGGTGATGGGGGTGAAGGTGATGGGGTGGAGGACCAAATGCAAACTTGCATCTTTGCTAATTTTGTTTTAATAAAAAAAGATGTGTCTAATTAGGAATCACAATCTGTTGAAATGGTACCTGGGTTGATACCTGAGCTAAATACATTTTCCAAACAACCAATGGATCGAGGGAAATGATTTGTACCACCAATGACCACAACTAATAGACATCAAGAGATATGAATACTTAATAAACTCATGAAGTGAACTCATATAAGCAGCAGATGCGATGACGCCTGATTATATTAAACTATACTATTATTTGTAATAAAGTTATGTGGCTATGGATTGAGTCATCCAACAGAACTCTTTATATTTAGGAGCTTTGATCAAATACGATCTGGGTTCATAGATAAACACTTGTGTGCTTTTATCTCTTTTACTCTTGAGAAGATGAGATTGCAACCATGGCAACCCAAGAGAATGATAAAAGGCTGTCATCCCTATCCTCAAACGTGTTTGGACTTCGAATCAGTAGAGACCCGAAGTAGGGAGTATCACTTGAAATCCTGCTTTGAATGATGTAGAATGAGCTTTTAAAACCAAAAAGTTCAAACGGATATGCACAACATTGTATGTGTAATTTTCTTATAATGTTTTTTGTTTGAAGCCTTGAAAATAGCCCTACGACATTGTTCAGCGCAAACATCCATCTAAACCTCCACTGCCAAATATCTATAACTAACTATTTAACTTCCTCTCAAATCACTACCATCTCCAAACCACTGTAGACAACTCAGTTTCTCAAAATCCCTGCAACGTTGTCAAGATAGCACTACCTCGATGTGTATGTTGCACATTTTACGGCCATTTTCCAAAAGCAAACCCTTAGCAAAGCGTACCTTGATGGGTCGCCTGAGGTCGGGCTTGGTAAACCTCAGCCAGATCATCCCAGCGATGGCCATGCCCACACACAGCCAGGTGAAGAAGCTGAAGAGGTTGATGACGGAGAAGATGTCCTGGGAGATGGCGTACATCATGGACAGCAGACACTGTGGGGGGAGGGAGGGAGGGACAGGAGGACCAATGACACGGTCAGGGTCTCCCCGCCGAAACGTTCAGGGTTCGAATCCCAATGTCTGCACTAGTCTAGTTGTATTTTATACATTTCTTATCACTATGCAATTCCTGATGTTTGTTGGTGTTATCCTGCTGCCGGTATACAGGGACCATTGAAAAAGAGACCTGAAACTCAATTAAGCTTCTCTGTCTAAATAAAGGTTGATGAAGGACGGTCAATATTAATAATGATGAAGTGATCTTTCTGAGGCTTCTTACTGTGAAGACGAGGGAAGGAACGGGGGTGAACTGGTTAGTGTGGACCAATCCCAGAGCAGCGGGAAGCTGTCCCTCACGAGCGCCGGCATAAAACAGCCTATGAGAGAACAGGAAAAGATAAAACAGCAACCAGGAAATGAAACATCATGTATCTGATTGTGCTGGGTAGCAGATGATGCAGTGATGTGTGTGTGTGTGTGTGTGTGTGTGTGTGTGTGTGTGTGTGTGTGTGTGTGTGTACAAAACACACCGTGCAGACGTGAACAAGGACCCGTTGACGGCGCCGAAGCAGGAGAGCCCAACGAACACGGGGATGAGCCAGGCCATCACGCCCAGATGGTACTCCCCAAAACTCTGCCATAGACCATAATCACCATGTAGACATTTTTACAAGTACACTAAATAATACATGATACAAAAACACTAACTAACTACACAAACACTGAAGCACACACAAAAGCACATCGTATTATTGGACGAGGAAACATCTTGTGATCTGTGTATGCCTATAAGCTTATAAGCTACATTATAATTACCGTTATTTATTTCACCAAATCATGTTCACTTTTTATTTCAAAAATTGTATTAAATATAACGATATTTAATACCGGTTATATAATATAATAACGGTTTCCTGAATGACAATATTAGAAATATTTCAAGAACTAAACTATCTAAACTAATATCATAGCTATTAATATAACCATGACATTAAAATAAAACATCCGCAGCGAGAGTTGGGCTCACCACAGCCACGGCCTCCGACTCCGTCATGGCCTGGGGCGAGATGGTGGTGAAGTACGCCATGTTGGTCAGCACGTACACCACCGTCACGATGGGCATGGAGATGATGATGGACAGAGGAAGGTTCCTTAGTGGGGGGAACATCAAAGGTCGAAGTTCATTTATTACATTTGACATATGTGAATTCATTATAGTTTAGTTTTAGATGGTCATCGGATTTCATGCAATCCGATTGGTTGTGTTGTCATTTAGTGTTTAACATGTTGCACACTACTTAGTTACAGACTATATGCATGCTTGTTACTCGCAGAGATTGGGTGATAAATGAAGCCGTGCTTTTCTATGTTCAAATTATTTCTCCGTTACATGGACTTAATTACCTCCGCACCGGAGGTATTGTTTTTGCCCCGTCTGTGTGTGTGTGTGTGTCTGTCTGTGTTTCTTTTGTGTGTGTGTCTGTCTGTGTGTCCATGTGTATGTGTGTCAGTGTGTCCGTCAGCAGGATATCTCAAAATGTTGAGCACGGATTTGGACCAGATTTGCTGGGTAGGTTGGTTACGGGCCAAGTTACAACTGCATTACTTTTCATGGCAATGGGACAAAAGGGGGCGTGGCAGTGGGTGTACGTATGACTTCAACAGTTATAGTATAGTTCTTGTTCGAGAGTCCTGTGTATTTACAGTATATGACCTACTGTCAGAAGTCAGACACTTAAAGTGGAGGGATTGAAAGACATATACATGGCGACACTTCATGGCCAAGCGGCTTACTGGGCAGAAGTGTGTGCTCTTATGAGCACATTTTCTAGTTCAGTTTTCTAGCTTGGCATGCTCAGATGGATGAATGTGATTAGCCCAGATTTGTGAGATTACAAGCAAATCTGTATAACACAATGTGAACGTCAACACAACTTTCAGCACTTATTAGTCACCTCTCCGGGTTGATCATCTCTTCTGTCACGTAATTCAGGTAATTCCTATGAGAAGAATACAAATTATTTGCTGTGTCATCGTGAGTATTACGTGTATTAACGGTAGTGTAAATCCATTCAGACAAACAAAGAAAATATAAAACACACCAGCCTCCAAAAGCAAAGAGGCCACTGTAGAGCGCCAAGACGATGTTGTCCACCCCCATCTTGCTGCCCTCGAAGGCCATCTTCGGGGTCAGGTAGGGGACGTCCCCTGGACACACGGGAGGATCATTCACATTAGACTACAAAAGGATTTACAACCCTCTACGGCACATGACCCCATTTTTAGGTGAGAGAAAACGAGCATCATCCCAATGTGTTACATTGTTGTGTGCATCTCATACCACACACATTGTTAGCCCTGTTTTAGTTGAACCTGAACACCTGCCACCCAGCCGATGGCTGATATATTTGACAGAAAAAAAAGGTCAGGGTTAAACAATTTCTTGTTTGGTAGATGTTTCCGCTCTGGCAGGTCCATTTTTCACCCTGTCTGCCCATCATATTAATGTCCCAGTAAAGTAGTTAGTCGTAGAAATGTGTTCGTCACTGAAAAACATTAGAAAATCTGTTTGAATATAAGAGACCTTGGCTGTTACATTAAAAAACATTTTATCAAAAATGTACTGTCAAAAATCTATCGTTTATAAGCCAGTAATCTCTCACGACCCGCATGTATTACAGGTGAGGACATCAAGCAGTAGAAGCACGCCTGACTTGAATGGAATTACTATTTATGAACGCAGAAGGTTTTGCTGCAATTTTTTGACTGCCTTGACACTCATTCATCTGTCTGTTGCTGTCGGTCTTTTGACAGAAAGGCCGGCATCTGCACAAATTTCAATCTGCTACCACAAAACCACATATCTATAATAAGTATCGACCATAACAGGAAGTTACGTGTTAATTTAAATCAAATGCAAACACGCAGTTCAAACAGACACGACTTCTTCTACTTTGGCGTAGCTGGTTCTGGAGGGACACTCTAGTCATAAGCCGCCTAGCGTGGTCCAGTCAAACGCTTGTACAGCGCTAGGCGGTCGATGTAAGACCGTCTCATACACCCCCCTGCTGACTGGATTTCTCCACCACCAGCCCCCACCTGCTTTGGTTCTGCTCTGTATTGTATGTCAGCTACACAATGGGTTGAGATATCTGATGTACCCCATGGGAGGATTGTATAGTGCTCCCTGTTGTCAAATGTTGTTATGCTGTATCTGACATCTGTATGTCATGCTTCAAATCCTACAGCAGGGAGCATCCTCAAAGAGTGGAAGCATACCGCCAAACTAAAGTCTACTGCCATTTCATTCAACAAATGAATAAACCTATGACATGAGAGATTTCTAACAGAACAAGTATAGTCTCAGCCTCTTCCATTCATTCCTATTAGGTCACCATCTGGCTCGTCTGGAAAGACGGGCTCTGCCAGACTTCTCCACTGTAATTTACTGCTTTACTTGTACTAACCACATGCTCATTCTCCATTATAAATAAAGGTAAACACTTCAGGGGATTAAGATTGAATACTAACAAAATAGATGTCATATAATATTATTTGAAAATGTTATTTCTTTTTAAATGTTATGACGGTCTTGTACTTTTGCTGTGACACACACCATTACAAGATATGATCAGATACTATCTTATAGATAGTGTTTCAACTAGCCTCCAGATGATGAGGATGGGAGAAGCAGTTTGTTAATAAATGTGTCGGGGTTAAAGATCTCGCAGGTCTCTCTCCTGTAAACCGCATTTAATCACACCGAGGACAAAATGGCGGCAGGTGAACATGAGAAGAGATTCAACGCTCTATTATTGTGTTCGTAAGACGTACGCTGTCTGCACCAATGCCCTAAATAACAACACAATTATACACCATCAGCATGGTGTATAATTGCCTTAACCAACACAAACTGGTTTTGATGTACAGCTCTGCCGATAACCTCCAGAAATGAAAACATTTTTTGCTCCTTTTACTTTTTGACTTTACTTTCTTCTTTTTCATTCTTTTCTTTCATTTCTCTTCTAGTCTGTCTCTCCGTCTCTGAAAGGAGACCCAACCAGACAACAGCAGGCAATGCTTTGCAGCCTAGTTTCCATGGCAACGCAGTGTAGAGCACAATAATGGGGGGTGTGGCCTGAGCACAAAGATGGAGTTGTATTTCACACATGTTCCCAAGGAGTACTGAAGTTGATGTTATTTTGACACTTAAAACATGCATTTCACAGTATATATATATATATATATATATATATATATATATATATATATACTGTGAAATGCATGTTTTAAGTGTCAAAATAACATCAACTTCATATATATATATATGTAATTAGTAATTACTATTATTACTAGTTAATACTAATAGTAATTACGTAATTAGTATTATGTAGTATACAGTTAATTTCAACAAAGGCTGTTATAATGATAATGCTTTCAATAATGTCGACTGATCGACTTTGAAGTAATATTTCAAGATTACTTTTATATATAATACTTTCATAAGTGTGTTTTTTTCACAAAGAACTGTACTAACGTAGCATTTCACACAACATTGATGTGTCACAAAAAATACACGCATGCACACACACACACACACGTGCACACATGGCTGTGAACAGTGGACTCTAATGTTCACATTCTGCTACTGAGCCAAACAAACTCACTGGAGGCTCAGTTATGATATGATCATTCATCAATTAGTGATGTTTAAAGACAAACCTGTTAAGATTCTCGTTGCAGTGTGAATAAATAAAAAAACAAATGACAAAACCCCTCTTTGCTTAAATTACTTTAACGTAGGCAGATACTGGATGCTTTCCGAAAGCAATCAATGCAAGCAGTGTTCTGCTGGTGAACCTTTTGTCAGAACAGCTTGACAAGCTGTCTTCACGTTGTGGTGCAACATCCAATCAAGTGTGTGCTTTGTATTTAAACTCGGTGAGGTTTGACATTCACATCTTCCGTCTCTCTTTTACTTTGAAGCTTTGCTTTGGCCGTTGGTGATGAGATGTTGTACAAAGGGACGTTCAAAACAAACAAAGCATAACTCATCACTTACTGAGTGGGAGTGCCTAAGTCACTCCCTTATTACACTTGAAGAGTTCGTGTCTCACAGATCGCTAACAATGTCCTGGCTAATCGACCATGTTGATATATGGTCATTTTTGAGCCAAACTTCTTCCCTGTTGTTGACCAATTAAAAATGAGCAGTGAGGCGACAATATGCAAGGTGCACTGTGTTCCCAGTCTGCAAGCCTGCTCCTTGTTCAGTCAGCAGAGTATAATCTCAGGGTTAAGCGAGGGTATATGTTTGCCCATTTGTGACCCACCTGTAGCGATCTGGATGAAGCCGAAGATGATGATGATGGCCAGGGCGAGCAGCTTGGAGGCGGTGAACAGATCCTGGACCTTAGTGGCGGCCTTCACGCTGACACAGTTGACAAACGTCAGAGTTGCTGGAAAAAAAAGGGAGGGTAAATAAACAACAGGGTTTGAGTCACGAAGGAGAGGAAAGTGAACTTAAACGTTTTCCAATCGTTTCCTCGATTTCACGATTCGATAGGCGTAGACTGGATGCCTCCAGACTTGCACCGTCGTCATCCACTCACTCAGACACATGCAGGCGATGAGCTTGGCGGCCGAGTCCGGCACGGAGCAGGTGGGGTAGAGGGGCTTCAGCAGGTAGGTGGCGAACACCAGAGACACCACGTACTGCGACGAGGGCCGGATGATCAGCATCTCCACCCACAGCTTGAGGAAGGCCGCCAGCTCGCCGTACACCTCCAGGATGTAGGTGTAGTCGCCGCCCGACTTGGTGATGGTGGTGCCCAGCTCGGCGTAGCACAGCGCGCCCATGGTGGAGATGACGCCGCACACGGACCACACGATCAGCGACAGCCCCGACGAGCCCACCTCCTTGACCACGCCCGTGGGCGTGATGAAGATGCCCGAGCCGATGATGGTGCCGATGATCATGCCGATGCCGTTGCCCAGGGTGATGCTGCGCCTCAGCTCAATCTTCCCCCCGGCCGCCGCCGCCGCCGCCACAGCGCTGCCCGCGTCGCTGTCGGCCCCGGTGGGACTGGGGACCATGGCGTCGGACGGGGAGGGCGGGGCCTCGGCGGCGGCGTCGCTGGGGGGCTCCTCCGCTGCCAGGAGGGGTCGATATTAGGTAAATATTTGAATATCTGTTTAAAATGTTCTGTACAGTATTTGTATTGTTGTATATTAGGATATATTTCAATATAATCAGTAGTCATAATCAGCTCAAATTAAGTTGAACTGGGGTGGAGTCTGTCTTGGAGGGAGATGATGCCATCAAATGCAAATGTTCTGGTAGGCAAGAACATTGTGTTACATTAACATTATGTATGTTTGTCAGTACAGTTCAGTATAATTGTGTTATAGCGTTCATATTTTATAAGCAAACCTCATGTTGAGTTTCACCAGTGATTTGCACCAGTTAAGGACTGTGTGTCACCATAGGCCTATTGACTTGTTGTGTATCTGGGTTAGGGTTAGGTGAGTTTCCCAAATGGTCCATCCAGTTAATTTAACCAGTTTTCTCTTAACCGTACCTCTGTAGCCTGGAAATATCCCTCAGGTGTTGCAGGTGACAAATACACAAATACCAACTGAATAATGCATGCCTGTGTGTGCGTGTGTGTGTGTGTGTGTTGTGAGCGGTTTGTAATTACGAGCTGTACAGATGTCTGTCAAATGTGTTCCTGTGCTTTGTCGTTGCACACTGCCGAGCAGTTACTCAACCAGTTGAACGACAACAAGCGTGCGGTCGGCTCGCCTGCTAATACTAATACTACATCAGCCAATATTGCATCAGATCACACCAAGGGCGCATGGCGGAAAATGCATCCATGCACCGTATGGAAGCCATGATGCATGCGCGCGTGTGTGTGTGTGTGTGCATGCGTGTGTGTGTGTGTGTGTGTGGGTGTACCTACCCCCCATCTTCTCTTGGCTCAGCGCCTTGGTAACGCTCTCTCGACTGCCGCGTAATTTAAGCTCCGGCTCAGCCATCCTTTGTCCTCTTCCCTGTCCTTTTCTCTCTCCTCTCTCTCTCTCTCTCTTGCTTTTATGCCTTCCTCTCCTCAACCGCCAATTTCCTCTGCTGCTGCTGCGACGCACACACACCGACACACTCCCTCTCGCCCGTAGAAACCCTATCCAGCAACCTTTCTCTCTCTCTCTCTCTCTCTGCCTCTCTCAGGCCAAGCAGGTTCCTCTTCTCTCTCTCTCTCTGTCTCTCTGTCTCTCTCTCTCTCCCTCCCCCTCTCTCTCTATCCCTCTCTCTCTGAGACTATATATCTCTGTCTGGTTACGTCTCTGTCTCTAGAGCAGATGGATGGAGGCGGACCATGGGTAGCGCGCGCGCGCGCGCGTGTGTGTGTGTGTGTGTGTGTATGTGCGTGCGTGCGTGTGTGTATGTGCGTGCGTGCGTGTGTGTGGTTGAGCATATGCCCACATTACCACGAAATGCTCGGATAGTTCAGTTAGGGGAAGGAAATAGGTCAATAGGCATGGCTGGGATGGAGGGGATGTCCCTCTGATGAATGGGTGCTGAAAGGACAGTGGGCGCCCTCTAGTCGCTGCAAAGGGAAGAGGGATCTGGAAAAAATGATAAAACAAATTTATATAGATCATTAAAAATAAATATGTTTCAGTAAATATAGTATTGTGGCTTGTTATTATTTCAAAAATAGTGTTTATATGGTGCATTCCATCATGTTTTCCATCGTAATGTTTTCCATTGATGCTTTGTGTTCATTTGTGTCACCAGTGGCAGGCCAGTGCAAAGAGCGTCCACTGTTTGCACTGTTTCATAAAGGTATTTATAAAGGGAGTAGCCACTGCATGTGTAGCCTATGTATCTGTTGTTTTGAGAAAGGTCTTCTTGATGACAATGTATTTGTGTGTGTGTGTGTATGAAAAAGATATGTATAAATTATATATGCTGTAAAATGTACATTGGTTGTGCGTGTTTTCTTACATGATTATGGCCCTTAAAAAATAATTTGATAATCTGATTTTATTTTTATTTTTTTAATCTTTTTTTTTAATAATTGTTATCCATTCTCTGCATCTCCCACACATTGCGTGTCTTATAAGGCGGTCTGTGTTGCAAGTCGGTGAATGAAGAGCCACCAGCCAAATTATGTGTCACTTTTTTATTATTATAATTATATTATTATAATTATAATACTACAAAAATTCTAATACTATTATTATATTCCTTAATGCAGCGCAAAACCCAAACACCGGCACACCACTGCGTCTCTTCGTGTCTCTGTCTGTCCTGTACAGTTTAACCACAGGGATGATGTACGCAGTTACAGCAAGACACTGTTGCATTTTTAATTTTTTATCAATCAATGTCCTAAATGAGCCTTTGCTTACGTCCTGGGCCGCCATCTAATGCTGAGCTCCACCCTGTCCTGAGACTCACCCTGCAGTGCTGAGACCCACCCTGTCCCGAGACTCACCCTGTCCTGAGACCCACCCTGTCCCGAGACCCACCCTGTCCCGAGGCTCACCCTGTCCCGAGGCCAGCCTGCTAGTGGCTCTGCTCTGCGCACGGCTGCGCTGCGCCGCCATTTTCAAGCGCGCACCTGTTCGCACTAGGCCTGTGGTTCAAGCGAGACGTAACGTCATTTCCAACCGGGACTGAACACGTGGAACCACATTAACCATTTATTAACCACGTACCACTTACTGAAAATATCATTACAATATGAACATAACCAACATAACCAACCAAAAATTAAATGAAACTTTTTTATTTGTTTTAATGTATATTTGTGATCATGCAGGTCCGCTACCGTCCACCAGGGGGTGCTGCGCCCCACTCTCCACGGCCTTGGGAACCACTGGTGTAGAGTAACACTATAGATAATTAAGACTAAGACTAAATTAAGACTAAACTAAATAAAGTATATTCCCTTGGAACTCCTTAATACCTCAATAACAAAACAAAAAAAACGTTTTACTTTTCTAGGCAATTATACTACAACACTGGTCATTTAAGAAAAGCCACTCAGCTTTTCTTAAATTGCAACCACACTAATACAACTTTTTGTGACTATTTATCACTGAGCCGACTTCCTAGCAATGCATGTATGATTAATAATAATAATAATAATAATAATATCCACTACCACAAAACGACGTAACTTTGTTTTTTATTCTATCTTATATTTTATTGTATGTGTCTTGATAGTATGCTTTGATTGTTCTCAGCCTCACTGGAGTCTCTTTGGATTAAAAAAAATCCAAAATACAGTAATAAAACCTAGCTTTCAGCCACAAGACAGCTACTTAGAGTACTATAAATAACAAACAATGTAATTTCCCTTACTTTATTTCTGATTAAAGAAAGAGCATTCCGAGAATGAGCCCCGTTGAGTTGCTGCAGACGTGTCGCCCGCTTGCATTTCTCTCGCATGGACAAGGCCGGCCCGCGAGTCGCCCGCTCGGTCCTAACGGACGTCTTAGCAACGAGGCGGCGGAGCGCGAGGCCGGCATGGGGGCGTCGCCGCCGGGACACTTTCTGCCCAGAGTCCGGGGACTTTCCCCTGGGCGGGTGGAGGAACTAGTCCCCAGCTAGTAGCCCAGATAGCAAGCCTTCCGAATGCCCGGATGAACCAGGCGGCGGCCCGCCTTATAAAGGGACGCGTGCGCGTGGCGTGTATCGTCATGGTTTTCACATAGGTTTTTTTTTTTTTTTTTTTCTATATTTTGTAATTTAAACGAAACAATGTTGACCGAAAATTAGAGCAATTCGATAGCATTTCTAAAAGGAAAAAACAAATAGGATTTTCTTTATAGTGGTAAACCGAGCAGAGGCTCATGGGAGTTTTGAGGGCGGCATTGCATCGAGCCTGGTGTGGTGGGCTATACCGCCACCTGCTGGCCCGGGGTGTGAAACCAATGCTTGTCACTTGTCTGTAATATCATAATAATACACATAATAATATAGGAATTAAATGGATGCAAAAAATATTGATGAGCGTTTCTTGATGGAAAGTCTTTCTGTCGGTTATCTGGATTTGCAAACTGTAAATAGGAACAGTTGGTAGCCTTCATAAACACATATTATTAACTGGTTTTAAAGGCGTTGCTATACCAGAATGGTACATCCAAGGTGGCAAATCACATTGAATGTATTCTATTCTATTTTATGAATGTTTTAAGTTTTTTTTATAATCAAAATATGCTGTTATTTAGATTGTTAAGATCAGCTCAGAGATGTTAAGTTATTATGCTAAGTATTATATCAGCTTTTGATTGCAGTTATGGTAAACCCTCACATGTTAATGGACTGTTATTCTTGAATATATCTAACGTATATTCAATATATATTGGTTTACAGATGACTGTCTGTATGTTAAATATGTGCTACTGCATGCATAACCTCTTATTGGCTAATATGGTTACCCAGTACCTGTTGTGTTGATGCAATACAACTGTCCTCCAATTATTGAAACTTTGAATTGTATTGAAGAGCATTTACAAGGGAGCCAGCAACCTGGAATGAAAATAATAAAAAAACATTTTTTAAAGGCGGGAGTCAGGGGGATTGGTTCTCCTTTAAACTGAATATTCAGTGATCACAAAAAGGTAATTTTTGCTTTTTATTTTAGGGCCCCTATTTTACCACCAGGTGTGATGTTGATTGACCATTACAAGCCAGACAAGTCCAAGTATACCCTCTAGTGACATCACAAGTGGGAGTGTTCACCCGGATGTATGATGGAAAGATCAGCCTGTCCAGTGGACTGTACTAACTGGTAGGCTGATCTATCCATCATACAGCTGGGTTAACAATTGTGATCAAGTGGGTCACTAGAGAGTAGATTTTGACTGATTCTCAATGGGTTAACTGCTAATCAACCTCACACCGGGTGGTAAAATAGGGGCCCTTTAGTCAATATGCTGACTAATTTCATTATATTTTAAATAAAATAATGCATCCATTTTCATTGTTCACTTTTTTTTTTATTGAAAAACTCAATCCAAACAGATCTTATCTGAATTTGTGAAGCTAGTTTGAGCACATGAACACAGTCATGTAAACTAAGCACCAATAATGTAAAGACATTCAAGTTTAAAAAAGTATAAAACACACGCACAAAAATATCAATTTACATATTAAGAACCAATTCAATATGAATGGCGTCTCCTTGTCACTGGAATACCGCAAAGCATTTCTAAAATACTGCTGGCTTCTGACAGGACAAAGATAAAGAAAGAGTAACCAAACACTTCACATCCAACCACAGGCACAGCAGTTTGATTGGCTCAAATTGGTAGCAGGCCAGTTTGTCCAGTGACATCACTTAGCACTAATGCGAGCCAATTCAGAGATGGAAATCGTGATAATGTGTTTCACCACAGATATATGGACACACTCGATTTTATGTGTGTATGCGGTTACTCTGGTTGCTCATCAACTTAAGGCTGCTGAGCAGGAAATAGATTTGAGAAATTAAGTCTTGGTCCAAGCGATGACACTTTAATAGACCAAATCTATGAGATGGTTACATCAGGATGTAACAACCTGAACTTCAGCCGCTACTATAGAAGGAACAGAGGTGGTGGGAGCGGATGGGACTCCCGGAGCAACAGCAGCAGCTGTCGGCGTTTCCCCGATTGCCACGGAGACCATGGGTTCCGCAAGGCGGGGAATCGGCGGGGCGGGTTTGGCGATCTTCATGGAGACGAACGTGTTGGAGGCACAGTGTTCGCTGAGGTACTCCCCCCCTTTCTCCTCATAGTCCTGCCTGCTGATCCACCCCTCTGTCCCCGTCTCCCCACCGGGTGGCTGCTCCAGGGCCCAGTCCCTGGCCCCGTACCAGGCATCCACAGCCGGGTTGGACGCCATGGTTACCTAGGCAAAGGTGTACAGCAGGGTTAGAGACGGCTGCTGTGTAGAATTGAGCAAGAATTTTGCAGCAATACTGCATGTGTTTTTGATATGGGGTCAATCAGTATTCAACACACTGCAATTGTATTAACAGCGATTTATTGTAACCTTACTGCCAAGTGGTTTTGGCCCAGTTATTTAAACCATCACGTTTTTTTCCTGGGCAGTGAGATAAAACAGCAGGTGTGCAAAAAATGTCTACAGCAAATCATATTGATTACATTGATTACAGTTGGTGTCCGCCTAAATACTCTTGCCATTGCTAATCAAATCCTGTTGAATTACACACTCTTCCCCTATTCCTCCTAGGTTTTCTCATGGCCTAATATCCTTGATTTAATGACTTGGAAGTGAAAAATAATACAATTAATAATAGACTTTATTTGCATAGCACCTTCTAAAACATACATTACAAAGTGCTTTAAATGTTGCATTAGTCCTTGATTAATGACCTGTACCTGGAAGTGTGACTGGAAGGGCCTCATTGCCAGCAGTTCTCTCTCCACTCTCTCCTTCATGCCTGGGTACAGCATGTTCCCTCCTGTGAGGAAGACGTTACTCACTAGCGCCTCCTGCAGTGATGGACTGTACCTGCACATGGTATGTGTAGGAAATAATGGACTTTAGCACACGCATACTAGTTTTTGATTGGTTGAATAGAGAAGGATTGTTATACAGATTACATACACACACAGAGAGAGAGAGAGAGAGAGAGAGAGAGAGAGAGATATTAAATTGTGGTAATTTAGCTTAGTAAAGTAAAACAACGGTTAAGAATGGGCTGAAATGAGTTTTTGGAATGAGATTGGTTACGGTTAAAATCTTTCCAGATGTATGGTCCGTTGTGCTAACTGTGATGCAAGTACAGTTTTTGACACATATGTACTTCCTAAGCAAAGTTGACATTTACTTTCGTCACAAACAAATGCTTACTAAGAAAAGTTGATAGCGTCACATTACCTGGCTAAGGCATACTGCAGCGTCTCCATCAGACCCATCTGGTCGTCGCCCGTGAGGGAGGGCTGGAACAGGATCTCTGGGCACCGCAGGCGCTCTGTCCCCACAAACAGCTGGTGGTACTCGGCCATGTTGAACTGTGGCTGTGAGGGGCAAGACGGTCTTAGGAACTGTAGCTTGATATGTAAGAGATAATTATTTGCTGTACATTAACCTGCTTATTACATGGCTACTTACTAAAGACATCAATAATTTGACACAAAATATAACAAAGAAATGATTGATTTAAAAATGATTTTATAAAAAAAAGATTGTTAGATTTTACAGTTGGAGAACTGCGTCCATAGCAACAGTCTGTTGTTCATAACAGTGATCTGCTATTCAGAAATAACACCGTAGAATGCCATAATTTACCAATCAGAAACGAGTCTTGTAATACGAGTGTAATAATGCATTGCATAATGCAAGACTTGAAAGAACAACGCTGCAGTGTGGCGCGTGCTCTACCTGAATGCTAGTCGATTTGTCCACCAGGGTGTTTTGTTCGGGAAGGTCAGAGTCCATCAGAGACACACCGTCGCCCTCATCCATCTGAGGGTCCAGCTCAGACACCTACCACACAGTGGGCACTTTAATACAAACACCACCAAGCATAACATCACACACAAAACAGAGAAAACAACAGAAAGACATAATACAAGTACTGCTTAAACATGTCCAAGTAGTGGTTTTAAATCAATGCTATTGTAGTTAGTAGGTAGTGGTGCAAGATGATGTCACAAGTTATAACAAATCCCAACGTTTCCCTGTGGTTCCAACTTTCAAGGGACCAAGAGATCAATAATGGGCCTATACCGCTGGCCCATTCTGGGTCCTATTGTGTCACCAAGCTGGTTCAGGAAACCCCACCTCAGCTTTTCCCTCTGTGCTGTCTCCCTGTAGCAGCTTCTGCCTGCCCTGCTCCACTGCCAGGTGGAGTTTGTTGATGTAGGACTGCAGCTCCTCAGCAGAGTCCATGTTGAGCTCCACCAGGTTCTTATGAAACTGGTCCAACAGGCCTTCTTCTAGCAGCTCCTGAAAGCACACGCACACGCACAGACACACACACTTAAGTTTCATAAGAGGTTCCATGTTGAAAATACCATTGGGGAAAAACCCATCATGGAGCCTGTTGAGAAAATAAAATGTAAAATGGTTTATTTGTGTGGCCATCTTGGTTGTAAATGCTAGCTGGGTGAGGAAACTGAATGCGGAATCCGCAATCTGCCAATTAGCACCAGTTTGCGGCTAAGCTAGGGGTCTCCTTGCCTGTATGGCCAGCAGTTTGTCGAGCTTCTCCTGGTCCTGCTGCAGCTTCTCCTCGCGGCGGCGTGCGTTGTTCTCCTGGAGCCGCCGCAGCTGCTGGGCACGCCGCTCCTGCCGCTCCTCGGCGCTGGCGCACACGCCCGGGGCCATTTTGGCCGTGAAGGGCAGCTGCATGCGGTGGACCTCGCGCTCGTAGAACTCGGGGCTGCGCCACCTCTCCAGCTCTAAGGAGGGGGAGAACAGAGGGGGGGGGGGGGGGGGGGGCTGAATTCAGTTAATGTATCAATGTATGGGAAACTTCTGGGTAAGATGTGAATAAATTGTAATTACAACTCAAAATATGTCGCCGACTGTATACAGAATTATATATTTACGTCATAAACACAATCCCTTGCAAGCTTAATAACACCTTTGAAACAATGAGAGTAAGAAGAGAGATACAGATAGTGACAAAAGAGAGAGAGCGAGAGAGAGAGAGAGAGTAAGGAGAGAGAATAAAAAGCATCAGGAGAGGGGTACGAGAGAAAGTAGAGAGTGAAAGATAGTAAAGACAGAGAGCACAAAGAGAGGTAATATGCAACGACATAGTATGAAGAGAGAGAGATAGTATAGAGAGAGAGAGGACAGAACAAAATAATGAAAAGAGAGTAAGAAGTGAGAGATAATAAGGAGAGAGTGAGAGTATGGAGAGAGCAAAAGGAGAGAGAGGGAGAAAGCCTTTGCGTGCCTCTCTCTATCCATCTTTAGGGGGGGAGGGGCTAAACAGAAATGTCAAAAGTTAAAAGACAGAAGCACACATCCAAACATTTCCAACACACCCACTACTTACCTACATACAATCACAATAAGCATCCTCCGGAGAGACGTACCCATGTTGTAGTCAGCAGCCGTGTAGCTGTGCTCGTGGAGCAGCTCCTCCATGCGGCTGAGCGTGACGGCGGCCAGGTGACCCGGGTACTTGAGCTGGAGGAGCCGCTGGAGGTACGACGCCGCCTGGCTCCCACCCACGTTCACGCGCTTAGCGTTCGCCGCGTCCAGCCTGGGCACACGTGCGGTCCATGAACCACCACATTACAGACACACGGTTAGAAGAAACTGTTGTATGGTCAGAAGAGGGAGAAAACGGACTGGATATGCCACAAAAAAAACGGTTAACAGACACATAGTATATTATATTATAATAACATGCCACTTGGTGGACACCTTTTTCCGAAGCGTCTTACAATACAGTGAGCGGATCCACTCTTGGGTGGCCCAGTGGGTGGCCCCATGCCACACCCACAGTGGGTGGCATGGGTGGCCCAGTGGGTGGCCCCATGCCACACCCACAGTGGGTGGCATGGGTGGCCCAGTGGGTGGCCCCATGCCACACCCACAGTGGGTGGCATGGGTGGCCCAGTGGGTGGCCCCATGCCACACCCACAGTGGGTGGCATGGGTGGCCCCATGCCACACCCACAGTGGGTGGCATGGGTGGCCCAGTGGGTGGCCCCATGCCACACCCACAGTGGGTGGCATGGGTGGCCCAGTGGGTGGCCCCATGCCACACCCACAGTGGGTGGCATGGGTGGCCCGGAGCGATGGCCTCTAGCGAGCACGTTTTCAGCGACTTCGCTCGACTCACCGTCCGTTGATCACAGGGAGGATGTGTGAGCAGTGGTACCCGGAGGAGAGGACGAGGCCGGTGTGTGGCGCCTGCAGTCCCCGGCGGGCGTTGCTGCCATTGAAGCTGTACAGGGCGTCCACGCCGTAGGAGACATGGGGCACCTGGTAGCACTCAAAGAGCAACTCGGACATCATCTGACGACAGTGCAGCGGGTTGCAGGGAGCCTCCGTCACCACCATGGGATGGTCGACCTTGGACTGATGGGGGAAAAGAGGGACACACGTTGAGGGAAAAAAACAACATCCTGGGTTTTTGATCCGAGTTGTCAAAGTGACCTTACCTCTGATGCGATGCCCATGTGCGTGAATACGTGATCAAAGATCAACTCCTGGATTTCGAAGTTGACCACCACGTTTTTGTCGAACTGGCTCTTGAGCAGCCATCGCAGGGGCTCAATGCTGGAGATGTCGTTGCCGATCTGGGTGTCGCTCCGAGCGGCTCCCCTGCAGCGCGCCGCCACGGACCTGAACATCAGCCTCGGCTCCTCGCCTCTGCACGCCCAGCCGGCCCGGGTCTGGAAAGAGCCGTTGTCTATCACTATCGGGACCGGGGACGGGTGTAGACACCGGGCGGCGATCTCGTAGACCGGGTCCGGAGACGTTTTGCAGTCCCGAAAGGTGAATATCTGGCATACCGGTTCTGTTTTGGTCGACATTTTTTTTTTAATGCGTGTCACTGTGAAATAGCACCGTGCAGGGATGCGGTGTGGAGGGGTTAGGTTCCTAGACAACGCATGGCTCTCCATCTGTGTCTTCACCGCTGTTTCGTTGATATAAAAAATGTATGTACTTTTTGTATGTATGTACAATACATAAAACCATTTATTGTACAAATATTGTACGTTCATTTTAATGTAATGTTTTTTTAATGTAAGATTTTAAAATTATGAATTGCTATTTATTTATTTGTTTTTATATGTTCACTTGTTTGGTTTATCATATATTATATATAGATATAACGTGTAAGATAAAATGTATATATTTATTGATACGTATCAATCCAAACCACCAGAGGGCGCATGGATTGTGTTCCCCCCACCGCCGCCCCCCCCCCCATCCATCCACCATCAGCCTTTAACACATTGACATTTTTGCTGGGGATTATGAGGGGGTGACAAGCAGTCCTTTGAGGTGCCACCCTCATAATATGAGATTACTAATTAAATTCATGAGGGCGCAGGGTTTTGGTGTTCAGAACGTTCAGAACAATTAACCCACTTAATTTATTTGTATAATTAATCAGCTTTCTATGTAGGCCTATGTGTGAATCAGAAACATCTGACCTTCTCTGATTTGTTGATTCTCACAATTAGCCTATCTGAACATATGTTTTTAAAGAATACTTTTTTTGTATCATTTGAATAAATATTTTTGGAGGAAGAGGATGGTTGCTTCTTCGCCATCACTCACTCCATCTCAATCTGCAACAACTTGAAGTCATTCATCCATTCATCAGTTCACATTCATGAATATGATATAAGACGACATCATTGAAAGAATTATTGGTTTAAAAAAAAGAGTGTGATTTTTGTGTAATTAGCCTAATTCATCGAAGACATTTAGGCTATTAGGAGTGAAGGAAGGAAGAAATTAAGCAAAGGATGAAGAGGTAAGGAAGGAAAGAATAAAGGAAGGAGGGAAGGATAGAAGGAAGGAAGGAAAGGGGGACGGAAAGAAAGAAGGAGGTAAGGAGGGAAATAAGGAAAAATGAGGGAAGGAAGGAAAGAAAGAAGGAAGGGGACTTCTGTATGGAGCTTGATGATGTGTCACTGAATCATGAGTACAGTTCAGTGATCAGACACAAAGCTCTAAGTGACTCTGGTCCTCCTTCCTTCTGACGCTAATAAGCAGATCTGGGTCAGCTCTCCCCCTCACTCACACACACACACACACACACACACACACACACACACACACAAATAATTGCACTGGTCACATACTACATTGGTTACACACACAGACAGACACACACACACACACACACACACACACACACACACACACACACTGTGTCACATATGCACACATTCACACACTCCTGCGACCAACACATCACACCCCATGCTGGCTTTGTTCATTTTTATTTTTGACCAAATTGTCCACCTTTCTGTTTTCTGTTCTCTTGAACATCCACCCCTTCCTTACTAAACAAAAACACACTCTCACACAGACACAGAAAAAAAAAAAAAAAGTGCAATTACTAATGCCAACACGCACACAGTGCGCCCAGAAGGCGCCCAGAGATTTTGCCGTTGCGCTGCTAGATCTGTGCGTGTGGGCACTGGGAGTCCGCCCCATCTCCCTGCGTGTCCTGGTTGTCCTCACAGTGCTGGAGGAAGAAATAGGAACACGCTGCCACGCACCATGCCAAGCCGCCTCCATTTTATACACACAGAAACAGTAGAGACCTACTGCTGCACCCCCCCCCCCCCCCCCCCTCTGCTGGCAAGGAGGGCACACATAGAAGAAGAGATTTGATGGAAAAACTGTATACTGTGTTTTTCTAACAAAGAACAATATGATTTTTTGTTTTTTGTTTCCACACACCCTTTAAAATACACACCTTCACAATATGGGGCCTATGAGTGAACACTGCCTTATGTTGCTAAAATAGGCTACAATTGTATCCAATCGGTGTTGGAAGCGATGATATTTTTTATTTCATTATTTATTGTTACATCCTTTTTTCACCCTCTTCCTCTGTAACTTTCTTGCAGTCTTTCAAATGTTCTCTCAGGCTCTCTGTCACTCATCCTGCTCGCTCTCCCTGTCTTTCTCTCTCTCTCTCTGTTGGCAAAATGTCAGTTTCCATTTCTCCCCATGAATGTTAGGCTGCCTGAAGACGAGAGGAAGAAAACAACTAAATAAATATGAAATAGTGTGTGACATGAAGAAAGTGGGGGGGGGGGAGAAAGGGCGGTTTACATAACAGACTGTAAGGGGACCCCCATCGTCTGATGCCGAGGTTTCAGAGACCCCTGCCGCCCCGATGACTTTAGGCACCCTTCCACACACCCTCTCCCTGTAGCACACCCTCCTCCTGTCACGATCACTCTGCCTCTCTGCCTCTCTCCCCCTCTCTCTCTCTCTCTCTCTCTCTCTCTCTCTCTCTCTCTCTCTCTCTCTCTCTCTCTCTCTCTCTCTCTCTCTCTCTCTGTCTCTGTCTCCATGTCTCTGTCTCTGTCTCTCTCTCTCTCTCTCTCTCTCTCAATTTGATTTCAGCATGCTTAATCTGTAGAGCAAAAAATCAGGTATCGACATGAAGGATGATAACAAAGGCAAAGACAATCATATGAAGAACCCTAAAAATAACATATTGTACATGAATAAGCCTATTACATATTCCCTTTTTGGGATCATTTGTTTGATTCAATTTGGGAACCATGATTCTCTCACCGCGCGCACACACACACACACACACACACACACACACACACACACACACACACACACACACACACACACTGTCACTACGACTCTCTTCATTCTCAAACCCCATAAGCAAAGCAGATCTTTTGGGGGCATAGTCTGATTAATGTGTTTGTGCACCTGTCACTATGAATGTATCTCAGTGTTGGGTGTGTGTGTGTGTATGTGCACACACAC
>JAOPHQ010004851.1:47500-55000 GCA_030340625.1 Merluccius polli
ACTGCAGCACACAGCGGATCCATTCACACTGTCTGGGGTCAATATTGGTTTCGCTTTTCGCTTTACCGGTGAAAATGTGACATATGTCTCTTCATATCTCAGTACAACTCTCTCTCTCTCTCTCTCTCTCTCTCTCTCTCTCTCTCTCTCTCTCTCTCTCTCTCTCTCTCTCTCTCTCTCTCTCTCTCTCTCTCTCACACACACACACACACACACACACACACACACACACACACACACACACACACACACACACACACACACACACACACACACACACACACACACACACACTCAACCCCCCCCCCCCTTTTCTCTCTCTCTCTCTCAATATTTTTTTCCCTCTCTTGTCCCTCCTGCCATCCACGAGGGGTCCGTGCGCAAGGCATCGCATCGGTGGTCTGAGGAAGGAGCGCCTTCCTCCTCTGAACGTGACGCACAGACTGCAGGGCTCGCGGTTTGCGCCTGTCACCGTATATACCGCAGCAACATAGGCTACAATAGATAGGCCTATATTTATATATTTATATATATATATCGCATAGAAGTCAGACAAAGACCAAAAAAAAAATCATTTGTCATTTCAAGGACCAATGAAATATATTGCTTTCATTGCATCTACTGTTGGGTGGCCCACTTGGACGTCTATGCGCTTTTTCTGGACTGGTATGGATGGGAAGGAGGAGGGGATATTGTAACGGTGTGAACACTGTAACACGGTAGGGCTGGCCGTTTTGAAGGGCTGATGCATGTGAAATAAAGCTGGTGACGTCGAGGCAACAGGCATGGTTTTATAGCAACAGCAGCAGCAGCAGCAGCAGCAAAAAAAAGTCGCATCTCTCTCCTCCTGCATGCATCCGCCACTTTCTCTCTCTTCGAGCATCTTCGTCTTTTCGCCACCGAGAACCCAGCTCCCGAAAAGATGGCCCACCTCATCCGACACAAGATCTCCAACAAGCTGACCAACGCGGCGCACACGGTGTCCAACAAGTCCCAGGCCAAGGTCAGCGGGGTCTTCGCCCGCCTGGGCTTCCAGGCCGCCACAGACGAGGAGGGTCTGGGCTTCGCGGACTGCGATGATCTGGATTACGACTACAGACACGGGATGCGGATGGACGTGGTCCAGGGGGACGGCGAGGGGGGCGCGCAAACGGACAACGGCGGCGGAGGCGAGGGGGAGACGGGGACGGAGACGGACGGGGACAGCCGCTACCAGCGGGACGGCGCAGACCGCAGGCCCTCGGCGCTGAAAGCGGCGGGGTCGCTGGACGAGGACAAACCAAAGATCACCACCTGGGAGGCGGGCTGGAACGTCACCAATGCCATCCAGGTAATATTGAATGTCGTCGTCGCCCCCCCCCCCCCCCCCCCCCCCACACACACACACACACTTAGAGGCCTAAACACGTGGACCATAAGTCACCTTGGATCTGGTGCTTTGATAGGAGCACGTGGGATAGTGCCTGCAGGTGCCCCCCGTCTGCTGTATGTGTGTTTGTGTGTGTGAGAGAGAGAGAGAGAGCGAGAGAGAGAGAGAGAGAGAGAGAGAGAGAGAGAGAGAGAGAGAGAGAGAGAGAGAGAGAGAGAGAGAGAGGAGGGTGCGTGCATTTTTTTTTGTATTCATTACTGGCTGTTGTTTTAGAACACGTAAATAATAAAATAACGAATAAAATCTGTATTCCGCTAATTCGTTGACCATTTTGGGGTATTAATTCAAATCTTTTTATCAACGGAAAACAGTCCTCCAATCCGGCCCCCCAGCGGCCCCCCAGCGGCCCCCCGGTGCTTCACATAGCCAGCAGGCTTATTGTCATGCGCGGGCTTATCAACCCCATCATCAGGTTTTTGGCGGGCTTAATGCCTATTTCACAAAACATTAAAATTTTGCTTATTTCATTTTTAAAAAAATAATATCATGCAACAGATAGGCCTAATCTGATCCCGAGCGTATCAAACGAAAAAAAAAAACGTTTTGAATGCGAGCACTATTTATTTTTTGGTTTTAAATGTGCCTTCACACTGCAGCCTGCTAATCCCGAGCACAACCACACAGGCCATATCACTTTAGTTTGATGTCAGCAACATGCTTTAATAATAATAATAACAATAATAATATGTATTTTAATGTGATATGCCTAGTGACGCGACCAAAAAAGATGTAGGCCTTTATATATATATATATATATATATATATATATATATATATATATATATATATATACATATAAGATGTAGGCATATATAGGCCTACATCTTGAGTATAAATACAGTATATATACTCAAGATGTAGGCCTTTATATATATATATATATATATATATATATATATATATATATATATATATATATATATATATATATATATATATATATATAGAGAGAGAGAGAGAGAGAGAGAGAGAGAGAGAGAGAGAGAGAGGCCTGCAGATGACGACACAGGCCTCTCATCTCTCCCCCCCCCCCACCACCACAGGGCATGTTCGTCCTGGGCCTGCCCTACGCCATCCTCCACGGCGGCTACCTGGGCCTCTTCCTCATCATCTTCGCCGCCGTGGTGTGCTGCTACACGGGCAAGATCCTCATCGCCTGCCTCTACGAGGAGGACGAGGACGGCGTGCCGGTGCGCGTGCGCGACTCCTACGTGGACGTTGCCAACGCGTGCTGCGCGCCGCGCTTCCCGGCGCTGGGCGGCCACGTGGTCAACGTGGCGCAGATCATCGAGCTGGTCATGACGTGCATCCTGTACGTGGTGGTCAGCGGCAACCTCATGTACAACAGCTTCCCGGGCCTGCCCGTCTCCCAGAAGGCCTGGTCCGTGGTGGCCACCGTGGCGCTGCTGCCGTGCGCCTTCCTCAGGAACCTCAAGTCCGTGTCCCGGTTCAGCCTGCTGTGCACCCTGGCGCACTTCGTCATCAACGTCCTGGTGGTGGCCTACTGCCTGTCCCGGGCCAGGGACTGGGCCTGGGAGAAGGTCAAGTTCTACATCGACGTGAAGAAGTTCCCCATCTCCATCGGCATCATCGTGTTCAGCTACACGTCGCAGATCTTCCTGCCCTCGCTGGAGGGCAACATGCAGCGGCCCGCCGAGTTCCGCTGCATGATGGACTGGACCCACATCGCCGCGTGCGTCCTCAAGGGCCTCTTCGCCCTGGTGGCCTACCTGACGTGGGCCGACGCCACCAAGGAGGTCATCACCGACAACCTGCCGTCCGCCATCCGCGCCGTGGTCAACGTCTTCCTGGTGGCCAAGGCGCTGCTGTCCTACCCGCTGCCGTTCTTCGCCGCCGTGGAGGTGCTGGAGAAGTCGCTGTTTCGGAGCGATGGAGGCGGTGACGGAGGTGATGGAGGCAACGGCGGCAGGGTCGCCCCCTTCCCGGATTGCTACGGGCCCGGAGGGAGGCTGAAGTCGTGGGGTCTGGCTCTGAGGGTGGCGCTGGTGGTGTTCACGTTGCTCATGGCCATCTTCGTGCCCCACTTCGCCCTGCTGATGGGCCTCACCGGCAGCCTGACGGGCGCCGGCCTCTGCTTCCTGCTGCCCAGCCTCTTCCACCTGAGGCTGCAGTGGAGGAACCTGCTGTGGCACCACGTGTTCTTCGACGTCGCCATCTTCGTCATCGGCGGCATCTGCGCCATCTCGGGCTTCATCCACTCCGTGGAGGGGCTCATAGAGGCGTACAGGTACAACATCCATGACTGATGGGGAGATGATACATATATACCGACTCGAGGTGCGTCGTTGAGAGGGGTGACGTCACTCCGTCACGCCTCACGGGTCACTCCTAAGCGTCAGGGTCACCAGTGTTACAGTAAATGTAGTTTTATTTTTTATTTTTTATTTTCTTTCATCTCGCCTTTCGTGATAATGTGCAATACAAGACTCATCTGCCATCCAATCGGTGTAGCGCCATGACAGGACACCTTGCTTATGTTAAATGAACGCGGAGATCTTGAAGCAGTTTCTGTTTTTGTTTTGTTTTTTTCTTTCCACACTTCCTGTGAAACAGGGTGTTATATATATATATATATATATATATATATATATATATATATATATATATATATATATATATATATATATATCAATCCGAGGGATGAACTATAGTGATGGACGTGGAGGGGAGTATGTCGTTGTTGTTTTTAAGCTGCTATAATCGAGACGAATCCTGAAAAAATTGCCTATAAATAAGCATATAAAAACAAAGCACTTGTCAAATCAGCTCTACGGTTTGTCATCACCTGTGAATAACGTGTGTTTTTTTGCTCGAATGGAAAATTATAATTTAGTTTTTTTTGTTTTGTTTTCATTGTCATTTTTTTGAATTGTAGGCCTATAGTCGTCATCGTGGGCGCATTTGTCTAATTGGTGTTTAAGTGTCATTCTGGATGAAGTGAGTTAAGTGCAAGCAAGTGGGTCCTATCGTGTTTTATGAAAACTGTTGTCTGATAATACTCTACTACTGTTGATCTTGTTTGTGTGATTTAATGAAACTACTTATGATGTGTGAGAAAAAGAGAATTTGTGGAAATAAGAGAAATAAATCTACTATTTTATGTTGGGGATAGGCCTGCTGATGTTTCTTTGCTTGTATTTTTAGAAACATTTTTTTCACACATTATGGGAGAGAAAGACCGCAATCTGATATAATTTAGAGAGAGACATTTTGGAGAGACAAAGCAGTCGACAAACTGTGACTTTAATGCTAACAAACGTTTATATAAACCCTAATCTTCAACAGAATTGAAAGTATAGAGGCTAAAAACAGACTCTGACTTCTATTACAATGTGCAATATAGCGCACTTCCTGCAGGCCCGTGTGCACGTGTGTGTGTGTGTGTGTGTGTGTGTGTGTGTGTGTGTGTGTGTGTGTGTGTGTGTGTGTGTGTGTGTGCGCGCGCGCGCGCGCGTGCGTGCGTGAAAGAGATTTGAGTTAGTCATAAATAATAATAATATTGCCTCATTAAAATAGAAAATGACATAGGTAGGCCATGTGCTACAAAAGCGCTCATTGATAGCCTAACTATATAAGGCTGGGCCTCATAGTGAGAGGCGGACCAACTGTTCTCTTCTATAGTTTTCACTTCCCTACAGCACAGGAAATCAACTATTAATTACAGAAGTTTGGCGAAGCTTCAAGACATAACACGCAATGTAAGTATATAGGCCCTACAAGGCCTATAGTTTGTCTATATACAGCCTTAACATTTAATTACATTTAACAATTAATTGATGACTGAGAAGCTGGCATTGTGCATTGTTTCTGTGCTTCGACCCAACAAGCATGGCTGGAAGGATGCTGCCTTTATATCTCACCATGGCGTCCCTCCTCACCACCCTGACCCTCGGAGAAAACCCCGCAATAAAAGCCATCTTGACCAACAAAGGCCTTCAGTATGGTAAGACAGTATAGCCTATTAGCCCACACAAGGGGATGCAACCAGGGGCGGACTGGGAACAAAAATCGGCCCGGGCAATTTTGGACTGGTGCTGCTGCGCGATTGTTGACGGGGGGGGGGGGCTGGACCGGCCCACATAACACCTGGACCGGCCCAAATGCGCGTCACAAACACGCAAAATGTGTGAGAAAAAATGTGCATGTGTGTTGTAGTGACGGAGATAGGAGCAGAGCTGCTGCAAGATACCCTGGACAACGCCTCTCTCCCTATCGTCAACGGTGAAGTCAGCCTGAGCATATTAGGAACTGTCTACTACACACTCACGGAGTAGGAATAACGATTTTAAACCCTAAAGCATCTGACAGCATTGTGTGATTGTAGTTTATTTGTGATGTGTTTTATATAGGCTATACCAGTTCCCCCTTTTTTTAAATCCCAATTTAGGCCTTAAAGGACAATTCCGGCGCAAAATGAGACCATGTCATAACATGCCCACCGAGTTGGACCGTTCTCTGGGATCAGTTTTCATTATAGTCAAATGTAACCAAAGTTATCGAAAACCGCTAATTAGTTTATAACGCTAATTAGCTTATAACGCTAGCTGTGGGGGCAGATATTCATGTAAAATAAATGGCAATTCTATACCACTAACAAGGATCAAAATCGCACCACACTTCCACGGTAGCATAATGAGGGTCCCTACATGTAAAACGAAGCATTGAGAACTTTGTAAGTGTACAGATAGTTTATTAAAAAGACACTTTAGAAAGCCAATGCCTTCACGAAAACAAGCGGGCGCCATCTTTGGAAAACAGTCACGACCAGTCGAGGGACGAGCAGCCAGGAAAAGCACAAACACAAACCATTTTCTTCTCTTCTCACACGCACTGTTCGCACACCTTCTACTAGATTGCACACCTTCTGATTTGCCTCTTCCGGCTCATTACGTTGCACGGCGTTCGTCGCTCGACTGGTCATGACTGTTTTCCAAAGATGGCGCCCGTTTTCGCAGCAGATACAAATTGAGGCAGGCTTTATTGTAATCTTGGATTTCAAATAGCCTACCTCTTTGACAAGGCGACAAAAAAAACAGGCTGTAAACATTTCCTAAAGGTTCAATGTAGAGAGAAAAGGGAACAGAAAATCACTTTGTAGGAGGAGACTACACTAGAAATCCAGCTATGAAAATTACAAACCAAAAGGGCACTCCAACGGAGGCGAGCAAATGCTTTAAACTTGACTACACTATAAAACAGAGCTATGAAAAATTACTACCAAAGTTACTACCAAATTATCACCCCAAAGGAGGCAAGCAAGGCTACAAACTGAAAACTCCCAAATAACAGTGCTAAGGAAAATTATCAACAGAAAATCACTCCAACGGAGGCAAGCTAAAGGCTGCAAACAAAACGGGCTGCTACGCTGAGCTATTAAATATACAAACAAAAGGTCACTCTTCAAAGAGGCAACGAAACAAGGATTACAAACGTGGGGATCAAGGCTTGGTTCTTGTAGGCCTACTGTGACAACGGGCTGGCGGTGTGGGGCACAAGACAGGGAGACGCGGACAATAAAACACATGAGGTGAATGGGGCACAGGTGGACACGATCAGGAACAGGGGAGACAATCAGACCGGTGACACATGAGGAAGGGCAAGTGACCTGAAACGAGAGGAGAGCTTCAAAATAAAACAGGAAGTCACAAGACAAAAATCCAGAACAAGACAACCTCACCGCGGTGTGACACTGACTGTACAACATGATGTATTTTCTGGTTCCTCATTTATAAAATCTTGGTAAGGGGGCCTGAAGGGGGGGGGGGGGGGGGGGGGGGTGTCACTGAGTACGAGGCCATATTGTTTTGTTGAACGTGTCATTAAGCAGCAGTGGTCTCCACAGTGGTCTCCACAGTGGTCTCTACAGTGGTCTCCACAGTGGTGTGGTCTCCACAGTGGTCTCTACAGTGGTCTCCACAGTGGTCTCTACAGTGGTGTGGTCTCCACAGTGGTGTGGTCTCCACAGTGGTCTCCACAGTGGTGTGGTCTCCACAGTGGTCCATGTGTCTCGTCCCCACATGGTGCAGAATGACAGTAAGCAAGTGTGACTT
>JAOPHQ010004851.1:57500-262500 GCA_030340625.1 Merluccius polli
CAACTGTGCAATATCTATAAAGATATATACATATATGCGATGAAACATTGATCACACTTTCGACAGCTTCCCAAAATGTATCCAGGCATGGAGATGAAGCTGCAGGTGTATGCCAGAGAGGCTCCTGATTTCCACTTCAAGTCGGGAGCCATTGAAACCGACTTACTTGGGGCCATCAAGGCCTTCGGGGTCAAAGCAGATGGCGCCCTCATCCCCCTATTCGTGCTCAACGCGGTGGGTGTGCTATCACTTAACAAAGGAAAACATGTCATATTATTACAATATGTCGGTATCACAGTCTTAGAATAAACAGAGCTGCCCTTGTGTGTATTTCAGAAATCCACATTCACTGGAAAATTCTGCATGGCCGCTGGAAAACTAACAGGCTCTGTTGCAATGGACATGTAATCTGATTCTGACATTCAGTACACTACAACATGTTACAATGCAATAGCTTCATATTTATATGAACTATATCATTTACCTTAGCTTTAGCCAGTGTACAAGTTGTAGTGAAGAGACAAACAGGCACAACTGTATTGATTTTATCACCCTACCATCATGTGTTGTTTGAATGTTTTTATTTAGTTTAAATTGGTTGATTGTGCTTCCTTCCACCCCAGGTTCAACTTGACCCAGGTATCGAGTGAAGTGGGAACCATTAAGGTACGCAAGATAGAGAGAGTTATAGAGAGAGCATCACAATCACATTATTATCTTCTAACGTCCAATGCCCGGTGGACATATGACTGGTATTGGCTAATGTACACACATCGTTCTCCAGATTGATGCTTTGGAAACCTTCATGAAGATCGCAATACACGCAGGCTTGTCAACGGTGAATGGTGGGTCACATGACTAGACGCATTAACTACAGAATATTTTCACACTAAATATCCAAAAATATCTTAGTGTAATAGTAGATGGTGTTTACATTAGGACTGAACATCGTCACTGCTAATCTCACTGTCCTTGTCCTTGTCTATTTTAGCAAAGCTTATCAAGGGCATTGATTTACCCAAAATGCAACATGTCAAGTTGACCAACCTTATCGTGAAGGTAGAGGAGGTCAGTGTTCATTCTCTCATTCTCTTACAAACTTAGAATAACTGCATTTTAACGATGTGTAAACAGACATTCAGTGTTTAAAATGTAAGAAAACGTGCACATGCAGGCAGAAAAAAAAATGCTTGCTTTTAATACTTGATGTGTTTATTACGGATGTATGCATTAAACAAACCATGTATTTCTTTGGGCATAGGGCTTCATCTCAGTTTTATCAGATGCCATAATATGGCTGATGAGAGACGTAAATGTTTGAACACCTTGGATCATCAAACCGTGGTATATTTGGACAACAACAACATCTTCTCTGCCCAAATGATTGTGTAAATATATTTCTTAAAGCCTGAGCCACCAACCAGACTCGACTAACTGCTAAGTTATACTAATACTACCGGATGTGTTTGTTACTTTCTGGGTCATTCAGGTATGAAAACAATTGTATTGTTCAGTAATCCAAATCTGTAATCTGGTGAGAACATTTTTGTAAAAATTGTTTCTGTAAAAATGGCAGGGGAACATGAATGAGTGAGTAGAAACAATAGACCATAATCATGATCAATTTCAATGATCCAGAAAATTGCTCACATAAAAATGTTGTAATAATGTATTTCTCACAATGGGTGTATGTTCTGTGTTACACTGCCATCTAGTGGTGCGGCTGTCTGAAAAACATGCCACATCAGTAGCCATCTTTAAAAACAGATTAAAAACATATCTTTATTCAACGGCATTCTGTTGAACTGTGTGTGTGCATGTGTGGTTGTGTGAGTGGGTGCGCATGTATGAGTTTAAGTGTGTATGTGGTGAAGATGTCATACATATGATTGTTTACTTGCACTTGCACTCTTCAATTGATTCCTAATTGATTTTTATATAACTGTTTTTACTGTAACTATGTATACCTCTTGTGAAGCACATTGAGTCTGCCTTGTGCATGAAATGCGCTTTATAAATAAAATTGAATTGAATTGTTCGTCTGGCTTCCGGTTTTTCGTTCTGAATAAAACACGTGAAACTCAACAGGTTATGGGGTCCGTGTACGAAGTATAATTCATTTACAGTTGTTCACGTTGTATAATGAAAAAGGCCAGTTTCGGGGGTATTGCGTAATTTCATTGTCCGAGACGTGCAATGCAATTCAGCGCGCCAAAGCGTCAGCTTGTTCCATTATCCAAGTTGTACAATGAAAATTGAACAAGGAAGTGGAGAGCCGGAAACAGAGACAGCTCGCCTTCAAAGTAAAGCTCGCCTTATAAGTAAAAGTCGTGCGTTTTGAAGCGTGAATTTAATTTAAGGAGCGCTAAACTAAATAAATAAACAAATAGCCTCAATCAGGGGTCTTCAACGTTTTCCAGGCCAAGGACCCCCAAACTGATAGAGAGATGGAGCGGGGACCCCCTACTTATGTTGTGTAAAATTGTGTTTTATATTAAACTGGTCCTATAGTGCCATGTATAAATGTACCTTGTTATTGTGCATTCAATACTAAGATATTGAAATAATACACAGGTTCATATATTCATGTGCAAGGTACAGTGAGTAGGGTGGCCATGCCACTGCCATTCATAAACATAATGTAGCGTCCGCCAGGACGCGTTGGAAAGACGACGCAGTGGTGTTCAGCAAACAACATTTATTGCTGCAACAGAACAGTTTACTGTCGGCAGTAACCACGCCAAAACAACTCCAACATAAAGTTAGCCGTAACTCTCTCATATGTTCCTCGCGCTCAACCCAGGCTCACACACACACACACACACACACACACACACACACACACACACACACACACACACACACACACACACACACACACACACACACACACACACACACACACACACACACACACACACACACACACACACACACACACACACACACACACACACACACACACACACAGCCCTCATTCCGTCAAAAACTACAACACCACACCGGATCTAGAGCGGAAACAAAACAGGCACGCCGCACACACTTGTTTAAGAGTAGTAGACGTTACGTTTTGAGTGGATGGCGAGCGCGAGACGCCGAAATGGATGCCAATAATATTCTGAATGGAAAGTTTACTTTTAAAAAGTCGCCAGATGGTTCCATTGACAAGACCAAAGTGATCTGTGTGTTTTGTCGTTGTGAACTGAGCTATCATCGCAGCACGTCCAGTCTGAAATACCAGCCGTTCCTCCGATCACCGTGGTCAAATGAGCCGCACTTATATTTCGAGTGTACAAATATTCTCAGCATTACGGTAGAAGCGGAGAAACCGCGTATTCACTTCCGGTTTTTCAAAATAAATGTACCTATTAAGAACAGTAAGCTAATTAAAACCTACATTTAAATGAAATATGTTGTATTAGTGTTTCATGCGCCCATGATGAATGAAAAACTTAATATCAAGTATCTTTATTGCAACAATGTGGAGAAATGCCAAACTAAAAGTCCCATATTTGTGCCTCCAAGTGGCATGTTTTGTTATATTTGAACTACTGTAAAATCACTTTGCTCAATATTCCCTGGCTATGGGTGGTATATTTGACTTGTACACATGTAGGACTACACCCACATGCAATATCAAGCATTTTTACTGTACCATTTTGGAGATATTCTACAATAAAAGTCCCATGTGTACCTTCGTGTGGCGAGATGAAGGCTGTATAAGTCTCTGACGACAACGCCACCTGGGGAGTTTCGCCCCAGGAGATAGTTATATACGCTAATCAGAACGGTTAGGTCTACTATAGGTTACCACAAGTTCGAAACACCACAGGGCAGAGACGTTTGGTGAAAGTATAAAAATAGTTTCTTTTTATTATTACAATTAAGGAATGCAATGCATCAAATCAACATGGGCTGCATAAACATTTGAGCTAGGGCCAGAGAAATAGGGTGAACAGGGCTGGGGCTCATCGTGGCGGACCCAAATCAAAGGAGGGATTACTAACCAAAAACACCCGTGACACTACCACACACTCACACACAAATGAAGGGGGGTTCGTGAAGAAAATACCACCACCAGGGATTGGGTCGCCACTTGGCCCACAGCACCTGTCCACAAGGAAAAAAACACAGATTAATAAAACGGGCCTCACAGCTGAGTACAGCAATAGAATAATAAAATATCAAAAGAAACACGCACACCTGCTCGCACACACACACAAACACACACACACACACACACACACACACACACACACACACACACACACACACACTCACAAAATATATATATTTTGGGTAAACAAACAATCAATAACTCAATAATAATTGAATTAAACAAAATAAATCCTATTCAGCAGTTAAGAAATTAAAAGAGATTCCGGTGGCTATAAGCCAGCTCAGGGAAGAGCGTGTCGTTGCAACTACTCCAGTAGGGCTCTGGAAAGCCGACGAGCAACAAAACACAGTTCCAGTAAGGCAAGATTAAACAGTTAACAAGACAGCAGCGCCGCAGCAACAAATCACCGGCCTGGACCTCGCCGGCGCAGCGTCACAGCAGACAGGTGAGTGGATGCACGCTTCCGCCTGCTTCAGCAGCGAGGAGCTACGACCACACACAGACGGCCTCCAGCGGGGCAACTCGGCCCCAAAGGCAACAGCAGCCTGCCACACCACAACACTGTCGTTTCACACCGGAGACGTGCGCCACAACAATCCACCACGGGAAACAGGGCTCCTCACACAGACACACTACAGGCTTCGACGCCTGCACCAGCTCTGCCACGCCAGGCCACAGCCACCACGGAGGACGGGAAGAGCCAAAAGGAGAGAGGCTGCAGGTGTGACCAGACCAGTACAAGAAAGCTCGCAGCGCCGCCCCTCAATCAGCGCAACTGTGCACACCTGAGGTGGGTGGAGCAAGGAGGAGGGGGGAAGGGATGGAAGGAAAGACCATCCTGCCACATTCCACCCCCTAGTTGTGTATCGTCGCCCCGACGATAAATAAAGCTTTCAACACACTAGCACCAAGGGCGAAAGACCGCTGACTGTGCATTTGCCATGGGCCCTAGAAGTCCAATGGCACCGTTGTTCTCATGACCCAGCGGCCGAGGAAGATGATAAACGTTTGAATGCTGCCCAGCTGTTAACCGAGGGGTACGGCGGGGAACGGATGGTGCAGTGGAGGATGCTTGTCTCTGAGAAGAGGGAGCGGCTGCAGAGGTCTCAGGAGCTGGCTGATTGTCCACCAAGGCTACTGCATTGGGCCCTGTGGATCTGGGCAACCTTGGTGGCGTAGGGGCCATTGGTGCTGGGGAGCCGGGAACCAGTACCCATAGATCCCCTTCAAGAGAATCCTCCGAAACCTCTGAGGTTGCTGGAGGGGAAGACGGATGGAACTGTGGGACCGGTTCAGGCCCGACCTGGGCCTTGAGCTGGTCACGGTGCACGTTCCTGGTCTTCTCCAAGTTGTCCACTGGGGCGATGGTATAAACAGGCCCACCACCAGAGGGGGCTCTCAGGATCTGGTAAACAACAGAGCCCCAGATGTCCTGGATCTTGTGGCGACCCCTAGCACTATGGTCACGAAGATAAACCAACTGGCCCACTTTCAGTGGAGCATCACGTACCCCTTGATCATGACGTTCTTTACGACGTTCAGCAGCCACAAGCAACCGTTCCCGAGCGTTGTGAAAAGCCACCTCAAGTCTAGCCTGGTGCTCAACCAGCCAGTCCTGAACCTCCCCCGGCACTGGGTCCTGGACACGACCCAAGAGAAAATCGACAGGGAGCCGGGGTTCACGACCAAACATCAAAAGAAATGGTGACTCTCCAGTACCCTGATGGGGGGTGGTATTGTAACAAAAGAGTACATGGGGAAGGCAAGAAACCCAGTCACGTTTCCGTGACACTGGTAAGGTGCGCAAGAGGTTGTGGAGCGTTCTATTAAATCGCTCACACTGCCCATTGCCAGCCGGATGGTACGGAGTGGTGCGTGACTTGCTGACCCCATACAAGTGACAGAGCTGTTGGATCAATGCACTCTCGAAACACCTGCCCTGATCGGAGTGAATGCGGCCAGGGACGCCAAACCTGAAGAACCACTCATTCAAGAGAACCTGGGCAACAGTGGAAGCCCTCTGATCACGAGTTGGGACAGCAACCGTGTACTTGCTAAATACATCAGTTATCACCAGCACGTTTTCGAAACCACCTTGGGAAAGCTCCAACAGGGTGAAGTCCATGGCCACGATCTCATTTGGCCGTGATGCCAACAAGTGCCCCATGAAGCCGCCAGACACTGGTCTGGTCTCCTTTGCCACCTGGCAACGCTCGCACCGTTGGACCCACAAGCTGATGTCAGACGTCATTCCCGGCCAATAACAACGCTGTCGGACAAGCTCGGTAGTACGCTCCACACCCTGGTGGCCGTGTTCCTGGTGCAGCTGTGTCAAAATGTCCTGCTTGAGGACAGATGGCAAAACAAGCTGAAGGATTTCCTCGCCTCCATCTGGACGATGGATCCGGCGGTACAGAACACCTTCTTTCTCCACAAGACGATCCCATTGCTTTAACAGGGCCAAAGACAGTTTGGTGAGCTGCTGTTTCTCTGCTGGTGTAGGCTTAATCTGCCTTCTCCAATGCACCAAGATCTCCTTCAGGAGAGGATCAGCCTCCTGCAAAGCACAGATGTCAGGAAAAGAATGAGGGGGAAAGACCGATACCACCGCCTGAGCTGCGGACACCAAGTTGGTACATGGCGCTGACTGGAGAGCGGACTGAAGAGCAAGAGGGACTGAGGTGCTAGGCAAGACTTGCTCAGCCAAACTAGTGCTGGAAGTGGGCTGCCGGGAGAGGGCATCAGCGTTCTTATTGCTGCGACCAGATCGATACTTGATCTCAAAGTCAAATGCTGCCAGCTGGGCAGCCCAACGATGTTCAGCTGCACCTAGCTTGGCTGACTGAAGATAGCTCAAAGGATTGTTATCTGTGAAAACCCGGCACCGGTGCCCCAAAAGGTATTCGCGAAATTTCTCGGTCATGGCCCATTTTAGAGCAAGAAACTCCAGTTTCATGGAGCTATAATTGACCATGTTCTGCTCTGTTGGTCGAAGGCCCCGACTAGCGTATGCTATCGGCCGAATCCCACCTTCAGTCTCTTGGGACAGAACCGCCCCAAGCCCACTGTGGCTGGCGTCTGTCTCCAAAATGAAGGGACGTGAGAAATCCGCAAATGCCAATACTGGTGTAGAGGTCAACCTAGACTTGAGCGCTTCAAAGCTCTCTTCACACTGAGCGGTCCACGCTGCCTGGAGCTCCTGTCTGGACCCCTTCTTGGACTTTGTGCCAGCCAGCTTGGCCACCAACTTGTGCAAAGGGCCAGCCAGACCGGCAAAGCCCTCAACGAAACGCCGGTAATAACTGGCGAAGCCCAAAAATGAGCGCAGCTCTGACACCTGGCTGGGACGTGGCCACTTGGCTACAGCCTCAATTTTTGCGGGATCGGTAGCAACACCCTGGTCAGAGATGACATGACCCAAGTAGCTGACCTTTCGTTGAAAGAAAGAACATTTGGAGAGCTTGACCTTAAGACTTTCCCTCTGGAGCCGGTCCAGAACCACCTCCAGCCGTTGGACATGCTGGGAAACGGAGGACGAGAACACAATAATGTCGTCCAAATACAACAAAAGGGATTCACACTGCTGGTCTCTGAACATTCTCTGCATGAGGCGCTGAAATGTGCTCGGTGCATTGCACAGCCCAAACGGCATGCGATTCCACTCAAACAGCCCGAACGGGGTGCAAAAGGCGGTTTTCTGCTTGTCGTGCTCTGAGACTGGTACTTGATTATAACCGCTCGCCAGATCGAGAGTGGAAAACCACTGAGCCCCAGAGAGCGCATCGAGACTCTCCTCAATGCGGGGTAAGGGAAAAGCGTCCTTGCGGGTCTTTGCGTTGAGCTGGCGATAATCGACGCACATACGTAGGCTGCCGTCCTCCTTGCGCACCAGGACGATCGGGGAAGCGTAGGGACTACTGCTTTCCTTTATCACCTGGGCTTCAAGGAGCTGGTTGATGCGAGTCTTGACGGCCTCATACTCAGATGGTGGAATGCGTCGGTATCTTTGCCGAACTGGGACCTCGTCCAGCAGAGGAATATCATGCGAGACTAGATTTGTGCAACCAAGGTCACCTTCATGGGCAGAGAAAACTGAACTAAACCTCTGCAACAAAGACCTGACCTGCATCCGTTCTGGTTCTGTCAATGCAGACAAGTCAATTCCCTCGACCTGACCCTGTTCTGAAACAGCAGCCCCCTGAGAAGAAACAGTGGCAGGGGACCTCACCTCCGTGACTCCTGGAGGAAGACTAATTACTTCAGCTGGACTCAGACTGCCAAGGCAGGTTCGTGGATAAAGAACGACCTCATTGGTTCCCACATTGACCACGGGGATGTAGGCTGTACCTCGTACCACCTGAACAAAGCAAGGGGACGCCAGCAGCCCAGCTGGCAAGCCAGACGCTGGGGGCTCAAAAAGCAAAGACTGACCAGAGAACTGTTCAGGACAAGTGCTAGCCACCATCCTCATGACACCACCAGGGACTCGCACCACCGTGGAGCCTCGAACTCTGGCCTCACCAGTGAATGGAAGATCGCGCCTAGTAGTGATCTGATGACATTGCTGCAAGGCCTCAATGACAGGACCAGGAGACTGTGTGACTGCAGGTAAGTCAAAGAATGAACGACCATGTGACCCAAACAGTTCCTTGTAACAGCGGCGAATGACATTCATGCCAAGAATCCCAGGAACAAAAGCTTCAGCGCTAACAGGGTCCTTGACCACCAGGATACCACAACGAGGGATTTTCTTACCACAAAGAATGACATCTAGTTCCAGATAACCAAGGTAGGGAATGGCCAAACCATTAGCAGCCCGAAGCTGCAACCAATGGCATGACTGGAGGCGATCACTCCCCCCCGATGCAAAGTGCTCAAGAAAGAAACTCTCTCTGATTGTGGACACCATTGACCCGGTGTCCACCAAGCATGACACAGTGACTCCACTCATGACAACATCAATATTTGGACAGGATGCCATTAACCTGGTTGCAGCTGCTACCTGTGAGCCGGCTAACTCCCCATCTGAACTGTGGCTCGACAGCCCAGTGGGTGCTAGTTTTCCGAATAGCGAGAAGAGGCGGGCCTGGCCACAGTGGAAGGCGGACCAGCAACAGGGCCAGCACGAGCCCGCTCACCTTCACAGTCCCTGGCAAAGTGACCAGGCTGACGGCAACGAAGGCAGATCACAGGGCCATGTCGACGGAGTCGAGTTGGCGGACCAGAAGTCTGCATAGAAGCGACAGTATGGGTGAGTTGATTGAGCTGTTCCTGCTGACGCCTCAACAGCTCCTTCAATTCACCAAGTTCGGAGCTAGGTGGAGAAGCAGGAAGAGCCGGTCGAGAACTGCCCTGCACCCCATACTGCAGGCCATACATGGATGGAAGGGAGTGACTGCGTTCCCTTGCACCTCCCGGGAAGCCCTCCCTCTCCCACCGCATACCTTCCCCACGTACCTCCAACAATGTAGCAGTGGGTTGGCGGCGAACAAGCTGTTTCAGCTCGCGGCGAAGAGCGCTGTCCAAGACGTGTTCCACGAACTGATCACGAAGCAGGACCTCTGAATTTAGCAGACCATCAGGCGCACATTGTTTCACCTGCTCCATGAGAGCCATCAGCGCCAAAGAGAATTCCAACAATGTTTCCCCCTCCTGCTGTTTCCTGGAAAAGAATGCCTGTTGCAAAGTTACGTATGATTTAGCACAACCATACAGTTCTTTCAAAATTGCAAGGAGTTTGGCAGGGTCACTTCTCTCAGCACTGGTGCGATACTTAATTTCCTCCTTTGCCTCCCCCTCCAGGTGGTCAAATATGAAGAAAGCCTGGTCCACCGTGGACAGGTGGCGGACACGTATGCACGCCTGAATCTCTTCCACCCACTCAGTAATGCTAATGCCAATCTTACCATTGAACAGGGGGCACCTACGGTCTCTGGGGATCACTACCAGCCGCTCTGTGACTGCAGCTGTGGCACCTGCAGGTGCAGCATGGCCAGCTGGACCAGGGGAGGCCGAAGAAGCCCCACCAGAGCCCCCCGGGGAAGCAGCACCCCCGTGACGAAGCCGTTCGTTGTCTGCCCTCAGTTGCAGAACCAACTCCCTTAGGTCCTGCATCTCCTCCTCCATGTTGTCTAATGGGAGAACTACAGTGTGGGACAAAAGTACAAAATACTGGACGCTGCTGTCTTGTTTTTCTGCACCCTTTTTTTTTTTTTTTAACTCTAACAAAACAATAATACCTATGGAAAAAAATAAATCAAAAATAACCAAAAATAAAAATAAAAAAAATAAATTGTCTCTGCCCCTTTAACGTGGTGATCCTGCCGACAACGCCAAGTGTGGCGAGATGAAGGCTGTATAAGTCTCTGACGACAACGCCACCTGGGGAGTTTCGCCCCAGGAGATAGTTATATACGCTAATCAGAACGGTTAGGTCTACTATAGGTTACCACAAGTTCGAAACACCACAGGGCAGAGACGTTTGGTGAAAGTATAAAAATAGTTTCTTTTTATTATTACAATTAAGGAATGCAATGCATCAAATCAACATGGGCTGCATAAACATTTGAGCTAGGGCCAGAGAAATAGGGTGAACAGGGCTGGGGCTCATCGTGGCGGACCCAAATCAAAGGAGGGATTACTAACCAAAAACACCCGTGACACTACCACACACTCACACACAAATGAAGGGGGGTTCGTGAAGAAAATACCACCACCAGGGATTGGGTCGCCACTTGGCCCACAGCACCTGTCCACAAGGAAAAAAACACAGATTAATAAAACGGGCCTCACAGCTGAGTACAGCAATAGAATAATAAAATATCAAAAGAAACACGCACACCTGCTCGCACACACACACAAACACACACACACACACACACACACACACACACACACACACACACACAATATATATATTTTGGGTAAACAAACAATCAATAACTCAATAATAATTGAATTAAACAAAATAAATCCTATTCAGCAGTTAAGAAATTAAAAGAGATTCCGGTGGCTATAAGCCAGCTCAGGGAAGAGCGTGTCGTTGCAACTACTCCAGTAGGGCTCTGGAAAGCCGACGAGCAACAAAACACAGTTCCAGTAAGGCAAGATTAAACAGTTAACAAGACAGCAGCGCCGCAGCAACAAATCACCGGCCTGGACCTCGCCGGCGCAGCGTCACAGCAGACAGGTGAGTGGATGCACGCTTCCGCCTGCTTCAGCAGCGAGGAGCTACGACCACACACAGACGGCCTCCAGCGGGGCAACTCGGCCCCAAAGGCAACAGCAGCCTGCCACACCACAACACTGTCGTTTCACACCGGAGACGTGCGCCACAACAATCCACCACGGGAAACAGGGCTCCTCACACAGACACACTACAGGCTTCGACGCCTGCACCAGCTCTGCCACGCCAGGCCACAGCCACCACGGAGGACGGGAAGAGCCAAAAGGAGAGAGGCTGCAGGTGTGACCAGACCAGTACAAGAAAGCTCGCAGCGCCGCCCCTCAATCAGCGCAACTGTGCACACCTGAGGTGGGTGGAGCAAGGAGGAGGGGGGAAGGGATGGAAGGAAAGACCATCCTGCCACATTCGGATAGCACAATTTCATATATTTGAACTACTGTAAATACATGAATTGTTTGGAGTTCACATTGTGGGAATATTGAGCAAATTGATTTCACAGTAGTTCAAATATATGAAATTGTGCTATCCGAAGGCGATGATAGCTCAGTTCACAACGACAAAACACACAGATCACTTTGGTCTTGTCAATGGAACCATTTGGCAACTTTTTAAAAGTAAACTTTCCATTCAGAATATTATTGGTATCAATTTCGGCGTCTCGCGCTCGCCATCCACTCAAAACGTAACGTCTACTACTCTTAAACAAGTGTGCGCGGCGTGCCCGTTTTGTTTCCGCTCTAGATCCGGTGTGGTGTTGTAGTTTTTGACGGAATGAGGGCTGTGTGAGTGCGCGTGCGTGTGTGCGTGTGTGTGAGCGAGCCTGGGTTGAGCGCGAGGAACATTAGGAGAGAGTTACGGCTAACTTTATGTTGGAGTTGTTTTGGCGTGGTTACTGCCGACAGTAAACTGTTCTGTTGCAGCAATAAATGTTGTTTGCTGAACACCACTGCGTCGTCTTTCCAACGCGTCCTGGCGGACGCTACATTATGTTTATGAATGGCAGTGGCATGGCCACCCTACTCACTGTACCTTGCACATGAATATATGAACCTGTGTATTATTTCAATATCTTAGTATTGAATGCACAATAACAAGGTACATTTATACATGGCACTATAGGACCAGTTTAATATAAAACACAATTTTACACAACATAAGTAGGGGGTCCCCGCTCCATCTCTCTATCAGTTTGGGGGTCCTTGGCCTGGAAAGCGTTGAAGACCCCTGATTGAGGCTATTTGTTTATTTATTTAGTTTAGCGCTCCTTAAATTAAATTCACGCTTCAAAACGCACGACTTTTACTTATAAGGCGAGCTTTACTTTGAAGGCGAGCTGTCTCTGTTTCCGGCTCTCCACTTCCTTGTTCAATTTTCATTGTACAACTTGGATAATGGAACAAGCTGACGCTTTGGCGCGCTGAATTGCATTGCACGTCTCGGACAATGAAATTAGGCAATACCCCCGAAACTGGCCTTTTTCATTATACAACGTGAACAACTGTAAATGAATTATACTTCGTACACGGACCTTATGGGCCCAGAACATCGCTAAAAAGGCTTTTTACACGGACTGTGTGTGGAATATAAAACAGTGTTGTGGGTATTCACAATGGAGGATAAAGTGTTTGTTGAGAAGCTAAGCGGACCAGAGAACTGGTAAAATGGAACATTTGATGAAAGCAAAAGGACTAAGGGGTATGGTGATGGAAACAGACAACTTAGCAGCTGGTGCAATGCACAAGTGCAAGCAGAATTCGAAAAACGTAAGGAAAAGGCATTTTCCGTTTTGGTGCTGAATGTAAGTACATCCCAGTTGTACCTTGTTACCTATATCGTACCGTACGCAACCCAAAAACATAAACGATAAATCGGTAATTGAGCGCTTTCACTTTAATTCCCCACAGGTGCTCTCTTCTCGCGCCTCTCGCTCACAGCCAATCACCCGCGCGCCTTCTCATTAGGCCGTTAATTGAGCTCACCTGAGTCTCGCGCTACTTGCACAAAGGCGCCGCGGCGGGGATTTTTGTGCTTTTTTTTGTTGGACGCAATGATCCTGACACATGTGGCCACCAACGGGGGAGCGGCCACGAGGAAACCCCGCAGTGAGTACTACTCAATCTTTCAGATTGAAGACTTGACGAGACGACTGACTGGGCGCGTTGCAGTTTGGATGAGTTGGTTGGTTTTGGCTTGAAGGTAGATGGTGGCATGCTAGAGTTTGGAGATGTGTTGCTGTAGGCCTACTCCCTGATTTACACATGCTGGCACGCACTACACAAAACACTCCCATTTCTTGTCTACTCTTTCCTTTGATTCAACTTTCAATACATTTTTAAACTGCTGTTGGCTGCGGCTCGGCTTGTTATTTAAACTTTTTTATTTTACTTTTTTATTTTTATGTGCAATGTCACGCACTACACAAAACACTCCCATTTCTTGTCTACTCTTTCCTGTTTCAACACATTTTTAAGCTGCTGTTGACTGCGGCTCGGTTTGTTATTTTACCTTTTTTATTTTAGGCTACTTTTTTATTTTTATGTGCAATGTCGCACGCACTACACAAAACACTCCCATTTCTTGTCTACTCTTTCCTTTATTTAAACTTTCAATACATTTTAAGCTGCTGTTGACTGCAGCTCGGTTTGTTATTTTACCTTTTTTATTTTTATGTGCAATGTCACACGCACTACACAAAACACTCCCATTTATTGTCTACTCTTTCCTGTTTCAACACATTTTTAAGCTGCTGTTGACTGCGACTCGGTTTGTTGTTTTACCTTTTTTATTTTATTATGTGCAATGCCATTTTAATTCTGTGCAATGTGGTTTCATGTATTTGCTTTGCCTTTAGCGGTCGTTTTGTTCAGGCCAGTGTAAACTCAGTTTGGTTTGAGGGAAGGCATTTGTTACAATGGTCTGCTCCGACGCAACTGTGTTGAGCTTTACAGCCGTAGTATACACTTTTTAGAAATCGCTTTGGCAACCCTAAACATCTTCACTGGCAAAGTCAGCTGCTTTAGTACAACCAATTTGACGAATTTTATATTTCAACATCATTTACGAATTTCATCAAGGGTCCACTTGGGAGATTTGTACGGACATCATGCTACCCTTCATATTGGTGAGTTAAGGAATTTAAGATTTAATGATTTAATCTAAATGCTTGCCTTTAAACAGTGGGTCATGTACTAAAAGGTTTTTTTGTTCAGGGGCAGTTTTAATTCCAAGAAGTGCTCTACAGAGTTCGTCAAATCCAGGACTGGCGCTGGGAGCTATAGCTGGAAGGAGCCCAGGAGCGGTCAAGTCCAACAGAGGTGGGGGTGAGACACTGAAATGCCAATCATTTCTTCACCATTTCTTTCTTGGCTTGGTTTAAATTGTTAAGAATGAATCCTTTGACACAAGCAGCAGCAACTCCCGTACACGTCAACAACAAAAAAATCGCATTCACTCGGATGTTTAAAAAAAAAAAAAGCTGTACCGTTATAATATGTATACATAGTAAACGGGGAGAAAAGGAAATGTCCTGTGTGCAAATAGAGCAAGTGTTGATTTTCAGAAGTGACTGAGGCGACGCGGGTGGCGGTCTTCTGGAGATACTTGTGGTGACAGTGATCAGCCCCTCATCTCTTCAGAGAAGGTAAATAAGCTGCCCAACCTCTACTTGCTTCTTAACCCTCTGGGGTCAAACGGCAGGATTATGATACATTTGTCATTTATTTACATTAATAGCTAAGCAAGTTTTTTTGTTTTTTTTTGTATCATACACGCTTGACGGAAACTTTGTAATCCACACTTCCCAATGTGTCCACTGCCAAATAATGTATTTTTTAATTACGTGAATTAGATAAAACCTAAAACTTTTCACACTAGAATTGGAGCACTGTTGTACCTGCCCACCCATTCAGAGACTATTCACATATTTATGATGACACTTTCAGTTTTGGTTTTGATCTTTCTGCGAGGCGTGGTGGAAATGCCCACAGACGTGCATTCAAAATCACTGAGTCCCTTGGTGACTAAATGGTGATGTTCTCTAAACCCCAGGACAGCAGCCAGGAGCAGTGGATGGACCAAAGTCCTGCAGTATAGCGGCTTCAAGACCACAATGTGGACCAGGTAAGATGCTGAACTTAGAATTTGAATTAGTTCTGATTAGCATGAATTCAACATGCTTAATTTTGGTTGGCAAGTTACTTTGACACCAGTGACTCATCTAAAACAACCCATCCTCTCTGGATCATTAGTTTCTTTATTTTCTTTCAGGTGTAGATGGAGGAAGAGATGGGTGTGCAGCAGACGAGTGGCCATGGTGCAGAGAACCAGGTGAGCTGTGGTAAATATTTACTTTGCTTTATTAAATGGACCATATGTATCAAACAGCAAGGTCTGAAGACTAGGCTTTTCTGGGAACAGCTCAACGGACTAGTGTTTTTTGTTATAGCAAGTATTCATTTAGATGCAGTAACTCAAATGCTCCACCACATGCTTTTAATATTTGTTAGAAACCTGGTAATCCAGCGCTTGCATTTTTATTTGGTTGCTGTAATGATTTAATGCTTTGATTGTTCTCGGCCTCACCTGTAAGTCTATACTGTAAAATCATTTGCTAAATTACCAAATGTAATGGCCTATGTTAAACCCCAAATGGTGCCGTTACTGCATTTACTTCACACATTTGGTTTTTCAAAATGTCTTCTAAATGCTCCAGGACAATGTGAAACTGACTTTACTTTTGGCAATTTACTACAGAGTGATGACTGACCAGGCTTGAGCTACACCAGTGTCCTGTCCACCCTGAAGACACCTGGCTACACCTACACTCCCATCCACACCAAACATAACCACACAGAGTGCTACAACTCTGCCTACTACACACCATATACACTTGCATCACGTTTTGGGGGGAGTATGTTTTCGAACCCAAATGTTTTGATTTGTCCATTTTATTTCTGTATACCATGTCTGTGATCCCAGCTATTGTACTTCTAACACACTTAATTGGGAACCCTTGTTTTAAGGGAACGACTAAAGGGACACGGTTGGAAACAAACCCTCTAAACTTAAACCTCTAAACTTAACCATCTAAACTAATGCCTAAACCCTCTAAACTTAACCATCTAACCTAATGCCTAAACCCTCTAAACTTAACCCTCTAAACTTAACCATCTAAACTAATGCCTAAACCCTCTAAACTTAACCCTCTAAACTTAGCCATCTAACCTAAAAACCTCTAAAATGCAGACCCTAAACATCTCTAAAATGCCAAAACTCTCTAACCTAATACCTCAACTTAAAAATCTTTAACATAGTACCTAATCTAACAACTAATACCTAAACTTAATCATAACTCACCGTATACCTAAACGCCGCTAAACTTTACCATTTCAAAACTTAACTTCAAAATGATAGCTAAACCAACCGTGTTCCTTGGTCTCTCTCCTCTTTTTCTTTAAAGGTTTCTCTTTTTCCCCATTGCGGTTTTTGAGTTTTAATCCTCGAGGGCTTGAAGTGCTTCACATGATATTGAACACTTGTTGTATGATAAATAAACATGCTTTATTTTTACACTTGTTGGATTTTATTATGTGGAATTGATCTGTCGACTGTCGGTCTTAAGACTGTAATAACGATAAAGCTGCATGCTATGTAAATGTATACTTGCCTGTTTAGCCCCATGGTGATATTTACATAACAATTAACTTTAACCATGGGCCTAGTATAACATCTTGCCAAAGGACTACAGTTGAAAATTAGCCTGCTGGCTAACACTGGCACATTTACAGAAATGTTGATTAATGTGCACTGTCATTTTTAAATAAATACATGAAATGAAACATTGTTTTGTAAGTGAAGTCTATGCTATCCATTGAAGTATAATAAACGTGGGTGCAGGTTGGCACCCCAGGTAATTAATGTGTGTGGGGGGGGGGGAAGTATGACACAAATTGATGTACAATATTTTCCTTTTTAATTGGATGTACTGATTGGTCAGAAATGACCAATTAATGTGGTGAAGTGATTGCCACTGCTCTCTCAAACTTGGTTTTTCCAGCCACCATTTAACGGTGTACGTACTTGCAAATAACAGCCAGAAGGAATATCCAAACAGTTTGTCTTGTCATTGTACAGCTAATTGAAACAAGATATTCAGATAAAGTCATGGAAAGACCAACTGAACACCAGGTCACTTAACCGTAGTGACTGACTGGGGCAAATTAAGATCGCTTTTGAGAATTTTGGGCATAAGATTAAATTATTTGATATGATTAATGACCAACATGCTATGGAAAATGCGAGGGGAAACGCTATCCACGCAGACTCGCCCTCTGGCTCTTGGCTAACCCTGCTTACCTTGTTCCCGCCCTTCATTGCTGAAGGCCATTTTCCCTAGATACTCTTCTTCTTCCTCTCTGATTGGCTGGGATGTCCTGGAAGACTTCTGGAATGATCTCCTGGATGAGCCTGGGGCTCCGGGACAAAAGTGACATGTACTTTAGAAGAACATATAGAGGATGAGATTTGCATTGGCGACCTCTGAGGATTAACAACGAACCATGAAAGATGAGCCATGATGTCAGTGTTGCATCCTAGCCAGAGCCAAATAAGAATGAGGGTCCTTGCTAAGACTGCAGGTTGAAAGACAGGGTGGAGACAGGAAACACCTCAGTCATCAGAAACCTCCCCCGACCGCCTTGGTTCCTCCTCCTACACCTCCTGCGACTCCTTCAGGTGCACATATTTCTACCTGTAGGCTCCTAGAGCAGGATGACCCCTGACCCCGGCCTCCTCTGACCCTGACGGGCTGAATGTCCTCGGTGGATGAGCCCCCGTTAGCCTAACACCCCGCTGTCCCTCTCCAAGGAGCTCTAGGAGATCAGATCAATCAATCACTTAATCAATGAGTGTGACCAGCCCAAGACACCACAATGCCCCCCCAAATGCTTTGACTGCTCCACCAAACCGACCCCGCTTCATTCCGAAAAAAATAAATAAATTACATTGTAATTTATTCCCAAAAATGCTGCTCAGAGTAATCAGTCCATGGCTCTTCTGCCAACAGAGCCGGGGTCTCTCTCTCTCTTGCGCCGTGCATACAGTCAGTAGCAGCAGTGACCGGCTCTGGGTCGGCTTGGAAGGGTTTGGGGGCGAAGGTGGCCGGCGGCTTCGGCCTCTGGCTTTACAGCGCCCCCCCGCTCCGACCTCGCCGCTTCCCGGGGCCGCGGACGCAGTATCTCGCTGCTCCTTCCTCCCCCCTCACGGGGGTTGGGGACGGGGCCCCCTCGCCCCCGGTGTGACTGTCGACCGGGACGGACTGTCCTCAGTGCATCCCAACCGCGTTGCGTCGTTCAGGGCGGGGATCCGGCTCACGTACAACTGGCGCAAGGGGTCGGCGGCGATGTCGGCTACCCACCCGACCCGTCTTGTAACACGGACCAGGGAGTCTAACGCATGCGTGAGTCAGAGGGTCCTACAAAACCCCGCGGTGCAATGAAAGTTTGATACTCGCAGTTTTATCTGGTAAAGCGAATGACTAGAGGCCTTGGGGCTGAAACGATCTCAACCTATTCTCAAACTTTAAATGGGTAAGAGGCCCTGCTCGCTGGCTTGGAGCAGGGCGTGGAATGCGAGTGCCCAGTGGGCCACTTTTGGTAAGCAGAACTGGCGCTGCGGGATGAACCGAACGCCGGGTTAAGGCGCCCGATGCCGACGCTCATCAGACCCCAGAAAAGGGGGACCAGTCTGCTAGCAGCAGTGGTCTGACTAGCAGAAAAACGTTATCCCTATCACACTCAACACACCAACAGCAGTTGGTGACCAATCAACATTTCTTACTGCCCCCCCAATCAAGGCAGTCTAGAACCGGGCCTGCCTGATAACAAGCTGTAAGACCCCAAAAGAAGTGTGGGACACGCTGAAAGGAAAATTTGAAAGAGATACACTTGCAAATAAGCTGTTCCTAAAGAATAAATATTTCAGATGTGAAATGAAGGAAGGAGAAACCATAACTGAACATTTAAAACAAATGAAGGAACTGACTGATCAGCTAGGAGCAAAAGGTGCTGTGATTGATGAGGAGGACCAGATCGTGACACTGCTGGGTAGCCTGCTACAAAGCTATGCTACAATTGTTACTGCCCTAGAGACTAAAATGGATGATTTGTCACTGCAGTTTGTTCAGCAGGCGTTAGTAAATGAAGAGCAAAAGCAAGTGCATGCTGATGGTAATAATGGTGGTGCTATAACCAGTGGTGAATCAGCCATGTCAACACAGGTTTGTGGGGAAATGCAGGCTAACTCCAAGGCAGTGGGAGCTGACAGATCAAGCTGGAGATGTTATAAGTGTGAGAAAGAAGGACATATAAAGCGCAACTGTCCAAGTTGGAAAAATAAAAATAAAACCCACAAGGCCAAGAGCATGATGTGTGAAGATGAAGAAGACTCGTCTGAAAGTGCCTTTGTCGCTAATGAGGCAAACCAGAACGACATGCAGCAACAGGTCCAGTGGCTGGTCGACTCTGGAGCGTCAAAGCACATGACGTGTCATAAAGAAATTCTTCAAGACTATCAGCAATTTCCAAAACCACAGTCAGTGAAAAAGTCAGTGAAAAAATGTCAGAATGTATGATGTGCTGTATGTTCCCAAGTTATCCGGAAATCTCTTCTCAGTGGGAGCTGCTGTCAGAAAAGGAAATACGGTGCAGTTCAAGAAGTCTCACTGCTACATCCATGGTAAAGATGGAGATCTTAAAGGAAAAGGGACACAAAGAGCTGATGGGCTGTATCAGCTGAATGTCGAGGGAAGTTCACCCGTCTGTCACGATGCATCAAGTGCACCAGTAGCAGTCAGCCTGTGCAGAATCAGAAAGCCTCCAAAGAGATATGGATATGAAGAGTTTGCTGACATGGTGACTGTTGAACATTATGCCAATGTTTGTCATGTCACAGAACCAAGCACACTGAAAGAAGCAATGATGAGCCCTGAAGCAAAGGAATGGCAGGAAGCATCTGACCTAGAATATGAGTCGCTGCTGGAAAATGAGACTTGGGACTTAGATTTACCAAGAGATCGACAGGCCATAGGATCAAGATGGGTGTTCAAAGTCAAAAGATACAAGTGCAGACTTGTCACCAAGGGGTACTCACAGAAGTATGGTGCTGACTATGATGAGACTTTTTAACGTGTGGTACGATTCAGCTCAATTCCTACATTGCTGTCCTTCGCCGTTCAGAATAATCTACATGTGCATCAAATGGATGTAGTAACTGCATTCCTAAATGGACACCTGGAAGAGGAAATTTACATGGAGCAACCAGAGGGGTACATCAAACCAGGTCAGGAACACTTAGTGTGCAAACTGAAGAAGTCCATATATGGGCTGAAGCAGTCCCCTTGCTGCTGGAGCAAGACTTTCACACAGTTCATGAAGGACATCGGTTTTAAACAGCGCACATCAGACCCGTGTGTGTTTGTGAGATCTCAACAGGAGTTTGAGATACTAGCTGTTTATGTTGATGATCTGATTTTGATCACAGAGTCAACAGAAAGCATGAAGGAACTGAAACTTGCTCTCAAGAACCGCTACAAGATGAAGGACATGGGTGAGCTGTCCTATATACTGGGCATCTCTGTTGTCCAAGACAGTGCAATGAAATGTGTGTTTCTTCATCAGAGGCATTACATTGAGGCTTCAAGGACGAAGCACATAGACATTCGCTACCATTACATCCGTGAATGTGTACAGAATGGGCAAATACAACTACAATATTGCCCAACAAATGACATGAAGGCAGATATCTTGACCAAGCCACTAACAAGGCAAAAGTTTGAGTATCTCAGGAGTGAGATTGGGCATTGCACTGTTTCATTTAGTTTGATAGGCCCACTGTTTGATGTGAACATGTTAATAAATCTATCTACAGTCAAGTATGCATTTAGACAAATACGATAAAATTTCAATATAATGTGTGCAACCTTTTATGTGTGGTTGTTCAAGACACACTGAAGGCATGATGGCCGACCAACGAAAAAATAGTTTCCCTAAGTGAAATAATCGTACATTCTTCCTCATTGAGTCTCCGCTAGCCATCTTCTCTTCTCTGGAACTAGTTACAGCTGTGGCGCGAATGCTTGCTGATGGACATGATTGATTCGATGAATTGTTTAATCACGCTAAGACAAGGCTAACGCCATTGGTCTGGGCGCACAGAGCTGCGACCTAGAATTGAGTTTTCTGTATGTTACGTATTACGTATGTTACGTATATTAGTTACGTCAGTTACGTATGACGCAAGCGCATTAGGGCGAGTCCCAAATCCTCATTGAAAATGCATTGAAGGCTCATTTTCCGAAAAAAAAAAGTTTTAACATGAGAGTCAATGGGAGAATGCTTGGGCGATTTTCCACATCAATGAATTCGCCCAGAGAGGCGGGACCATTTGAAACGCGACTTGAATCTGACGATTCTGATTGAACACTGAAAACTACTTTTGCTGTGATAGAATTTGTTAGAAAAAAAATCCTCTTTCTCCCAGTTGGTAGTGCGTCGCACAAATCGCCCCTATACACCATCCGCCCCTGCACGACGGTCTAATCCCAGCTCACGTTCCCTATTGGTGGGAATAACGTGTTTTTTTGCTGTAATGGAAAATTTTTTTTTTAAATTTTTTTCTTCATCGTCATTTTTTTTAAATTGTAGGCCTATAGTCGTCATCGTGGGCGCATTTGTCTAATTGGTGTTTAAGTGTCATTCTGGATGAAGTGAGTTAAGTGCAAGCAAGTGGGTCCTATCGTGTTTTATGAAAACTGTTGTCTGATAATACTCTACTACTGTTGATCTTGTTTGTGTGATTTAATGAATTTGTGGAAATAAGAGAAATAAATCTACTATTTTATGTTGGGGATAGGCCTGCTGATGTTTCTTTGCTTGTATTTTTAGGAACATTTTTTTCACACATGCTTATGGGAGAGAAAGACCGCAATCTGATATAATTTAGAGAGAGACATTTTGGAGAGACACTTCATTTAAAGCAGTCGACAGACTGACTTGCTCACAAACATTTAACCTATAAACTCTACTCTTTAACAGAATTGAAAGTTATTGGAGGCTAAAAACAGACTCTGACTCTTCACATCTCACAATGTGCAATATAGCGCACTTCCTGCAGGCCCGCGTAATATTGCCTCATTAAAATAGAAAATGACATAGGTAGGCCATGTGCTACAAAAGCGCTCATTGATATAACTATATAAGGCTGGGCCTCATAGTGAGAGGCGGACCAACTGTTCTCTTCTATAGTTTTCACTTCCCTACAGCACAGGAAATCAACTATTAATTACAAAAGTTTGGAGACGCTTCAAGACATACCACACAATGTAAGTATATAGGCCCTACAAGGCCTATAGTTTGTCTATATACAGCCTTAACATTTAATTACATTTAACAATTAATTGATGACTGAGAAGCTGGCATTGTGCATTGTTTCTGTGCTTCGACCCAACAAGCATGGCTGGAAGGATGCTGCCTTTATATCTCACCATGGCGTCCCTCCTCACCACCCTGACCCTCGGAGAAAACCCCGCAATAAAAGCCATCTTGACCAACAAAGGCCTTCAGTATGGTAAGACAGTATAGCCTATTAGCCCACACAAGGGGATGCAACACACCATGTAACTCGACTAGTAGCCTATGCAATACAAACATGAATTCATGGTAGGCCTATAATAATACTTAATAATCAGAAGTAGGCCTATAATAATTAGGCCATCACTGGAGCCATCCATTGTGCGTGTGTAAAGGGGGCGCCTTATTGAGGCGCGCAAGTTGCAACGTGGGCTTTTTTTTTTTTTATTGTAACGTTTCGTCACAAACACGCACAATGTGTGAGAAAAAATGTGCATGTGTGTGTTGTAGTGACGAAGATAGGAGCAGGGCTGCTGCATGAGACCCTGGACAACGCCTCTCTCCCTACCGTCAACGGTGAAGTCAGCCTGAGCATAGGAAATGTCTACTACACACTCATGGAGTAGGAATCACGATTTTAAACCCTAAAGCATCTGACAGCATTGTGTGATTGTAGTTTATTTGTAATTTGTTTTATGTAGCCTGTTTTATGTATACCAGTTCTCCCTTTTTTTAAATCCCAAATTAGGCCTTAATGCCTGTTTGTGGTTATATTTCCCCTTTTTCATGAAGTACTCAAAACTATCTATAAAGTATCTTAAATATAAATTTGGTGCACAACTGTTACATATGTCACCTTCATGATCTGACTGTTCAGCATGATGTATTTTCTGGTTCCTCATTTATAAAATCTTGGTAAGGGGGCCTGAAGGGGGGGGGGGCGTCACTGAGTACGAGGCCATATTATTTTGTTGAACATGTCATTAAGCAGCAGTGGTCTCCACAGTGGTGTGGTCTCCACAGTGGTCTCTACAGTGGTCTCCACAGTGGTGTGGTCTCCACAGTGGTCTCTACAGTGGTCTCCACAGTGGTCTCTACAGTGGTGTGGTCTCCACAGTGGTCTCCACAGTGGTCCATGTGTCTCGTCCCCACATGGTGCAGAATGACAGTAAGCAAGTGTGACTTCAAGGAGCCATCCATGGACTTCAACGAGGACGTCTCAGGGTTCAAAATGGTCATCTCAGGCCTCAACATGGAAGTGACCGGCTTCTGGTCCACCTCCTATGGCATCATGTGAGTTGAACTGCTCCACCATCCACACACACACACACACAGGCCCCAGGCCCTTGATTGTCAATGAAAAGTGAAGGACACACATTTGCATTATTTCCATCAATAACATACGCTTTAAAATAAAAACCGACATGGAACTGGTTTAAAAGGCCAATGCTTATGTGTGTGTGAGTGTTTAATTCATTAGGCATAAATTCATTCCCGCACTTAGAGGCTAAAAAAAACAAAACTAATGAGAATTGGATCAGGCCTATAGAGGACTACTAGTAAAAAAAAATACACGGTTTTTGCAGCATGGACGGCGGCAGCTTCGTGCTGAATGTCTGGGACGTGGCGGTGGCCTCCCTGGTCAGCCTGAAGATGAATGCCGGTGGACGGCCGTCCATCGGATGTGCGGGATGCATCGCTGACGTCGAGTCGGCCAGCATCGTATTCTATGGGGGAGGCAGGTATGGTGCTAATAGGACACATAGAGCCAAAACCGTGTTGAATGAAAAAAAAAAGTGATTTAATGGTACTCATGATTCATTTAACATTGCAGTGCTTTTCAAGACGCCCAAAGTGCTGTTCATAGTGTGTGTGGGTGTGTGTGGGGGGGTGGGGATATGACACCTCATGCTACTTATGGTGTGTGACAAAAAGTTCATTTGCAGAAATGAGAGATCATCTACTTATATAGAGAGATTTGAGTTATGTGGAGAAAAAAATAGCCAAATAGCCTACTTCTTTTTTAAGGCATGTCATTCAACACAAAACTTTCCGTTTTCACTAGTGGCTGGGACTTTCTGACATTTGTGAATTTTTTCAAAGAGCATATCAGAAGTACAGTAGAGAAACAGGTGAGTAGACTAATATATCCTACCAGATCGGCCTATTTGGTGAATAGCCTATATGTGCATCTTATCCCACATCCATTCATCTATCTTCTACCTTAGATCTGTTCATTATTACAACAACGCATTGATGCTCTTGGGTACCAACTACAGGACTTGGGAGGTATTGCAGAAATATGACGATCACTTACAACACATGTACATAACCCCCAGAAGAAATGACTCTGTGGTTGATGTTTGATGTTCCCATCCATCCCCAGTAACTTTCCAGGTATATCAAGATCTGGTCGTGGATGTGCCTCTCACAAGCCTTCCAGTGATCAATTCCTCCAGTCTGAGCTTGTCCTTGAGGGTAAAAACACTTTACACACTTCTTGAAATTTTTGGCCTATATCCTCTGTTGCTATCTTTACCTTAGTTCTCTGCAATGCAGCCCATATCAAATAAAACCTAATACAAAAGAAATGAGTAAAAAGTGTTTGCATCATTCATTTTGTCCAATGATGTTGACAATTGTGACAGTAGGCTTTTGTTGTTCCTCACAATAAAGGGCCAGTTTCACAGTTCGAAGGGCGACAAGGAGCCTCCATTTGAGGCCCAGCCCTTCTCTTTTGCCGGGGACGTGGGCCATATGCTGTCCCTGGGTCTCTCCGAATACACCACCAACTCAGCCGCCTATGCCTACTTCACATCTGGACAGCTGCAGGCCTTCATCACAGACAACATGGTGAGGGCAACGTTGCTAGCAGGGGAGGCAGGGGCCAGAGAGAGAGGAAGGAAGGAAGGAAGGATGGAGAGAAAGAAAGAAAGTAAATTCTACATTACAGTTAATCATACATGTTTTCTCAGATCCCACCCAGCTCTCCGTTCCGTCTGAACACCAGGTCATTTGGACCCTTCATCCCAGAGGTAAGGTCAAATATGATGTCAATATACAGTAGGCCTATATGGGTAAGGCCTAGTCTCACAAATCAGTCTGCCCCCAGAAGTTCTGCTCTAACATAGTAGGACTGCTGGATCCGAGATTAAGGCCCATACTGGACTGAACAAGACTTCTCTTGACTTCAACTGTGCAATATCTATAAAGATATATACATATATGCGATGAAACATTGATCACACTTTCGACAGCTTCCCAAAATGTATCCAGGCATGGAGATGAAGCTGCAGGTGTATGCCAGGGAGGCCCCTGATTTCCGCTTCAAGTCGGGAGCCATTCAAACCGACTTACTTGGGGCCATCAAGGCCTTCGGGGTCAAAGCAGATGGCGCCCTCATCCCCCTATTCGTGCTCAACGCGGTGGGTGTGCTATCACTTAACAAAGGAAAACATGTCATATTATTACAATATGTCAGTATCACAGTCTTAGAATAAACAGAGCTGCCCTTGTGTGTATTTCAGAAATCCACATTCACTGGAAAATTCTGCATGGCCGCTGGAAAACTAACAGGCTCTGTTGCAATGGACATGTAATCTGATTCTGACATTCAGTACACTACAATATGTTACAATGCAATAGCTTCATATTTATATGAACTATATCATTTACCTTAGCTTTAGCCAGTGTACAAGTTGTAGTGAAGAGACAAACAGGCACAACTGTATTGATTTTATCACCCTACCATCATGTGTTGTTTGAATGTTTTTCTTTAGTTTAAATTGGTTGATTGTGCTTCCTTCCACCCCAGGTTCAACTTGACCCAGGTATCGAGTGAAGTGGGAACCATTAAGGTACGCAAGATGGAGAGAGTTATAGAGAGAGCATCACAATCACATCATTATCTTCTAACGTCCAATGCCCGGTGGACATATGACTGGTATAGGCTAATGTACACACATCGTTCTCCAGATTGATGCTTTGGAAACCTTCATGAAGATCGCAATACACGCAGGCTTGTCAACGGTGAATGGTGGGTCACATGACTAGACGCATTAACTACAGAATATTTTCACACTAAATATCCAAAAATATCTTAGTGTAATAGTAGATGGTGTTTACATTAGGACTGAACATCGTCACTGCTAATCTCACTGTCCTTGTCCTTGTCTATTTTAGCAAAGCTTATCAAGGGCATTGATTTACCCAAAATGCAACATGTCAAGTTGACCAACCTTGTCGTGAAGGTAGAGGAGGTCAGTGTTAATTCTCTCATTCTCTTACAAACTTAGAATAACTGCATTTTAACGATGTGTAAACAGACATTCAGTGTTTAAAATGTAAGAAAACTTGCACATGCAGGCAGAAAAAAAAAGCTTGCTTTTAATACTTGATGTGTTTATTACGGATGTATGCATTAAACAAACCATGTATTTCTTTGGGCATAGGGCTTCATCTCAGTTTTGTCAGATGCCATAATATGGCTGATGAGAGATGTAAATGTTTGAACACCTTGGATCATCAAACCGTGGTATATTTGGACAACATCTTCTCTGCCCAAATGATTGTGTCAATATATTTCTTAAAGCCTGATAGTCTAGGCAGAATTTCTGAAAATGTGCTTATTTAAAGTGCTGGAGGCATTTTGTGATAATTTATATTGTACAACATTTCTAGGGGTATTAAGGGGTGCTGAATCCAAAGCTCAAAAATGTCCCACAATGCCTCAAAATTGAGAAATTCAAAATGGCCGCCATCGCCAGGCTGAAATCTGTTTTTCAGTATATTTTTTTGACTAAACAAGATGAAAACATGAAATAAATGTGCTTTTGTAAGTTTTCCTACATGGGCAATTCAATGCCATATTCAGATTTGAGATGTAATGTGAAGAAACTGCTTAGACATTGCAAATACAGGTGTTTTTAACTATGAATAATTGCTCTTTCTCTAAGTTATTATTACTATTATTGTTGATATTATCACGCTGTGTTTACTTACTTTGCATTTTGTTTTGAGGACAAATGTACAAACTTTAATTAAATATTCACAGGTTTTCACAAATGGGGAATTTAACATCCTGTCAATAATCAGCTTGAAAATCACACAAGTAGAGAAAAATGTCATCATTAGTGCTAAAGAAGTTGTCAATCAAATAAGATCAAAAAGCAGGAAGATCCATGGATCATGGTGATATTCACTGAACTATATCCCAGTAGAAGTTACAATGACAGCTTATTCGCAGTCCTCTTCAATATTTTGGCAAGTGTTGTCAGGTTTCCTTCAGTTGCATGCATCTATACATTCCATGCGACTCTTTCTGAATATAAAAGGTTAAATGGAATAGAATAGAAAGATCACAACCAGTACAGGTAAATTAGAATACTTTTTTTTTTTTTTTAATGGGACCTTTCGGTCTATTTGTCATTCCCATGTTCGGGAATGGGAACGAAATTTGTTCTCTGCATTTGACCCATCCTACTGTACGTAGGAGCAGTGGGCTGCTATGATCAGCGCCCGGGGAGCAAGTTGGGGTTCAGGGTTCAGTCTCTTGCTCAAGGACACTTCGACACGCAGACAGTTTGGAAGCGGGGATCAAGGGGATCGAACCGCCGGCCCTACGGTTAGTGGACGACCCCGCTCTGTCCACCCGCTCTACCTACTGAGCTACTGCCGCGTAAATTAGAATACTCTACTAGTCTATCATATTTGTTAATTCTTGTACACAATGATCAACATCGGCTAATTCCCTATACACATACCTGCAGCTGCATCGTTGGCTGAGGCATCCCTTGGTACACCCACATGAAGTGAACTCCCTGCAGGCTTTAGGCATAGGTGGCAGAGACATTAGCCGTGGCACTAAATTACCTTCCTTGTGCATCCATCCCATTTCATCCACTGGAGGAAGATCAGGATGTGGCAGGTGAGCTTGGTTCCATATTGTCGCTTGATAGTGTGAACGCATAATATGGAACTTCACTGCATCTGAGGTTGGAGGCAGAGTCTCTTGTGGAGGACCTCTGCAAAACAACTTCACTCTTGCTTTGTCGCATGTATCAACCTCGGGCACACCATACATCTTATAGATGAATTTCTCTGTTGATTTCAAAACTTCTTCTGTGAGAGGGCCTTTCCCCAAGTCCAGTAAGATCAGTGTGATGTTGCTCGAACACCTGCCAGGCACTTTTTTTTCCGTGACCACTGAACTGAGAGACACTATCACAGCCAGTGATGGCATGGAAGGCAAGGAGTGTGTCCACTTGATCATCAGTGAGTAACTTGCGAATGTCATGAACTGGAAAATACTTTGGATCCTATGGACACAATAGTCGTGTCAGCACGTGACACAGATGTGCTTCTTCTATTCTAGCTCATCATGACAGAATTGGGTGTACCCATCTCTATATGAAAGCCGGGACATCAAAGGATCCAAAGTATTTTCCAGTTCATGACATTCGCAAGTTACTCACTGATGATCAAGTGGACACTTAGCCGATGTTGATCATTGTGTACAAGAATTAACAAATATGACAGACTAGTAGAGTATTCTAATTTACCTGTACTTGTACTGGTTGTGATCTTTCTATTCTATTCCATTTAACCTTTTCTATTCAGAAAGAGTCGCATGGAATGTATAGATGCATGCAACTGAAGGAAACCTGACAACACTTGCCAAAATATTGAAGAGGACTGCGAATAAGCTGTCATTGTAACTTCTACTGGGATATAGTTCAGTGAATATCACCATGATCCATGGATCTTCCTGCTTTTTGATCTTATTTGATTGACAACTTCTTTAGCACCAATGATGACGTTTTTCTCTACTTGTGTGATTTTCAAGCTGATTATTGACAGGATGTTAAATTCCCCATTTGTGAAAACCTGTGAATATTTAATTAAAGTTTGTAACTTTTTATATTTGTTTGTACATTTGTCCTCAAAACAAAATGCAAAGTAAGTAAACACAGCGTGATAATATCAACAATAATAGTAATAATAATAATAACTTGGAGAAAGAGCAATTATTCATAGTTAAAAACGCCTGTATTTGCAATGTCTAAGCAGTTTCTTCACATTACATCTCAAATCTGAATATGGCATTGAATTGCCCATGTAGGAAAACTTACAAAAGCACATTTATTTCATGTTTTCATCTTGTTTAGTCAAAAAAATATACTGAAAAACAGATTTCAGCCTGGCGATGGCGGCCATTTTGAATTTCTCAATTTTGAGGCATTGTGGGACATTTTTGAGCTTCATATACAGCAGATTTGGATTCAGCACCCCTTAATACCCCTAGAAATGTTGTACAATATAAATTATCACAAAATGCCTTCGGGGTTCTGATTTTGTGAAAATTGACCCCGTCTATGAGCCACCAACCAGACTCGACTAACTGCTAACTTATACTAATACTAACGGATGTGTTTGTTACTTTCTGGGTCATTCAGGTATGAAAACAATTGTATTGTTCATTAATCCAAACCTGTACTCTGGAACATGTTTGTAAAAATTGTTTCTGTAAAAATTGCAGGGGAACATGAATGAGAAACATTAGACCATGATCCAGAAAATTGCTCGCATAAAAACTGAAAACAGAACGGATTACTGGAACAATGACAATCTCTTTATTATTATTATGCAATGATCTCATTTGTCAGTCATGTGTACTTTCTTCTGTTAGTCCATTGCATTTTGACATTCGTGGAATGCATTACATTGCCAAAATATATAAATACAAAGCTATGTACAGCCTTTGTTCTCCAAAAATCCTGTGTAGCACAAACATAACACATTCATATGAAACAAGAGACTGCTCGAATACGGGCTTGTTCAACAGCCAGGTGGCGTCACAGACCTTTTTCTATAGCAACATTGTACCAATGTATTGAATATGATTTGGACAACTGTTAGACACGTACAAGCTGCTGACATGGAAACTACGCCACCGAGTGGGAGTGGCAGCTATTACCAACATTGAGAAATAGTCTCCTATAAAAACAGATACTGCAGGTTCTCAGTTTTCTTTTCAAGGCTGTCACAAGCGCCACCGAGACATCACCAAAAGGGCCTGGGTGACGGGACATTCTCACTGGTGTAGGGGAATGGGGAAGAAAAGAAAGCAAAGGCAGGAAAGGTGGAGGCGTTTTATAATATTAGATTATAAAAGTACAAGTGTTCTTTTTAACAAGGTAAACCTTTAAAAATGTGTACTGTTAAACTGAGGGAAAGCCATAGGCAATAAATAATATAGTCAAAAAACAAACAACATCCAGAACGTGTAAGATGGCAATATTGAGGATCACAATAAGGATGTGTTAATAAGCTACCATTTGTTAACATTCACTTTTAAATGGTGCTAGACATACAGTAGCAGTTTTACGCGGATCTACTCGTTACAAATGTGCACATTCATACTGTCCTGAATGTCGCCAGGCACTCAAGAGCTTCTAGTCAAAAGTACTGCAGGTTTACAAGTGCTGACAGATATGCTAAGCAAGCCTAGCCTGTTTTGTTGAACTCATAACTTAATAAAGCAAAATCAAAATTCAAGCACATTTTTGTGCATGTAACAGAAATTTAGCCCAGTGCCACACATTCAAATCCAGTAAATATTTCAAAAGAAAGAAAAAGAAACGTTGCTTTGCTATCGTCCATTAAAAAGGCTTAAAGGTTGTTGCGTGTCGCGATCAGTTAAATATTAACAGTGTTAAATATTAACTATTTGATTTGAGCATGGGCACACTTCGTGCTTGGTGTTAATCAAGATAGATCAATATGAATCCAGACAAAGAGAAGCCGAGTGTCTATTCGAGAAAACATCAAGTTGAATGTTTAAGGCTGCTTTAAGACTATACACATCTCTCTAAAGATGAGAAGCCATTGGGAGGAAGGCTGAGGAACGACAGGAGGCAAAAATGTGACGTGGAGGACAAAATGATGATGGTTGAGGCACAATGTGAATAGAAATCACCTTCACCATACTTTTATCACAATACTGAAAAATAACCATGATGATTTTTTCAAGTCTTTTCCAATGCAGTGCTGTTCAAGTCTATTGGATTTTTCAGCCAACTGTCGTTGGTTGATCACTCACTCCGTGTGTGTAACAAAGCAAGGATAGAAAGTTACACACACACACACACATACCCAAACACACAGACATACATGCACATATGTGGAGTGGCGTGTTATTGTACTGAATGAAATGAGTGCAGGAAGTTCAGGAAGAGGGGTCACTTGTCTGCAGCAGCGGCCGCCATGGGCACGCGCATGGTGCCCCGAGCTGTCGCCGCCAACTCCTCGATTTCACTATTCAACCGCCTGATGACCCACTCCATCGCCTCGCGACCCTACGATGGACACAAGGAGTTCAATGGTAGTAGGGATTGACACTGGATTCAGTTCCATGCAGCTAGGGGTTAGGGCACCTTGCTCAAGGATGACGAAGGCTGCGTTCAAGATCGTATACAATGCACTACATACACAATGTGTGTACCATCGTTCAACATACTTTTGTGTGAACAAACAGTAGTACGTTATTGACGTTAGCCAGAGCTGCCTTGGTCGCTGTCTGCCATTTTCTGTTGTCACTACTCATTGTGGGATATTTTTTGTGTCCAGTGCTTGCATACTGTAACATTTCCCCCAAAATAGCATGCACATCATGTACTATGGGTTAATACTAAGGTTTCGGACATCCTAAAAAATCTCAGGGAATTACTTACCTTGTTGGCGTTGACAGAGATAGTCTTGGCCATCATGCCTTCCAGGTAGCTACTGAGACTAATTCCTTTAACAGAGATCAGAGCCTCTTGGGTCAACACGGTCCTGGAACACAGCACATAATAAATCAATACCAAGAGCAGGAATGGAATGGAAGGGAAGAAAAGTTGTCCTATAGGTTAGGAACCTCCAAAACACAAAGTCCAACAAACATTTTTTTTCCCACTGCTAGGAATTGCTGCACATGACTTAAAGCACCTCACCAGTTTACGATGAACAATTCCAAATTATTGAAGATGATCTATTAAATCCTGTCGATAAATATCACTTACTTCTCAGGATCTTCAGGATGTGGCTTGTACGTCAACTTCTCGTCCACCGATACCATATTAGTGAAGGAAATCTACATGGACATAAGACCATTTATGTTTTCGTTGTGACTAATGCTAGACTGTAGCATAATAAGACTTAGTCATTGGGAATTGGTACAACTATCAATTGATGGATACATAAAACACAGAACATTCAAGAAGCAAATACAAAAGTCAGAATATTGTTGTGGTCATCTTTAATGCAAAGAACACCATAATTAACCCTATAACACAATTGTACATTTTATTTTTAAATTAAGACCATAATCAGGTTGAATTGGTCACCATTACCATCATTATTATTACCAAACTACTGATAGAGTTGTGCGAGACAGAGGTATACTGAGGTATCAGACTTTATAATTACAACAAAATAACAAAATGAAAAGACGATGGCCTACCTAAAAGAACATGCTTAAAACAAATGACCCGAATCAATGCAACTCACGTTAGTAGACTTCAGCTCAAAGTTCTTCTCCTTTGGGTCTACAACTGAATGTTCCTGGACGTAAGTGCATGTTCGTGTCACTCCGATGATCTGAAGGAGCAGTTTAGCACAGCATGTTAGTTTGCCTCTCTGGTGGCATCGTTCATCCATACAAACATGCTGGTGTAGGTACTACACCAGCATGTAGGTTCAGTAGGTACTACTGAAAACATAAGCCAACACACCTCACATTACACAGATCAGGAAGACTTACTATGGTAACAGATACGTCGAGAAACGCTGCTGTTGCAGCCACAACAAAGAGAACTGATGGTAAAGGTTGGCAAATGGTCAGCTTTCAAATTCACTTTAAAGTAATTTCATCTCTTGCGAAAGCAGAGCCAAGTGTGAATTGATTTTGACCTTTTGAAAAGCAGGAGTACAAACTATTTACAAAATGTATAAATAAACCTTCAGAAGAAAAGGTTATTGGGTCAAAGGTGAAACAGCTGACAGATATGTATGCGTCAAATCATTTCAGGCATTTAGCTCAAAGTGTTTATATCATTCGAACTGTATTCAGCATATTTATGCCATGTTGATTGACTAAACCTTGATAGTGAACCTATATCATGACGACATGAGAATGGTTGAAAGCCCCCTCCTTAACCCCACTCCTTCTTACAGTAACACAGCCAACCATGTGTGCCCCACCCCCATATTAGAGATCATAATAGAACAGGTCAAACCAAGAAACTAAAAATGGACACGTACACACACAAAGTCAAAAGAAGCAAGGTTGACGACGACAACAACAACAACAGTAGTTATATTGTGAATATGATCCAACTCACAGACATGGCCATGGAGGGCAGACCCCACTCTGTACTGAGCAGTCTGGTGCTGTGTAGCCGCCCTGATGTGTCCACCCGTCTGTCCAGCACATCCACGCCAAACACGCTGGGGTTCATCGGGTTGGGGTACTTTTGCATCGCTGCCTTGGTCACCGTCTCCCATGGGTGGCTGTTGACAACATTATTTATATAACTTAACTTAGGGAAATACAACTAGACCCTTCATGGGACTTTACTACAATGAAATCCTTTTGCACACATACCACATGCTTGAATTCAGTTATTATAATACCTATTCATTACGAATAGTTATTATTCAGTAACAATATTATTCAAAGCTACTGACTGCAGCATAACATTAATGTATAGCATAGCTTGAACGTTAAATTGTTTAAACTGGATTGCTGCATTACATCTTCAACATTCATTACAGCTCTGATGCAACATGTATTTATATTTCTAATGAGTCAGCTCTGCAAACGGCGGACTGGGTAACGAGACGAGGCTCACTGTTGCATCTGCTAGCAACTGCTTCTGGTGTGTGTTATTACACCACTATAATCTAGTTCAGTGTACACACAACACACAGATCCTACAAACGGGCAAATAGGACAGCTAGGGAACCTTCTGTTGATCTTATACTAACCACAGCGTTGCTAGTAAAACATATATATATATATATATATATATATATATATATATATATATATATATATATATATATATATATATATATATATAAGTGAATAACGGGAATTAGCAAAAGGACATGGACAAAGTGTCAATGACTGGATACGAAGCCAGAGAGCAAAACCTCCAGTTTGTTGGTGGTGTAAACAGTAAAGCATGCATACACCACTTGTAATATACTACATACACCACTTGTACTATACTACACACACCACTTGTAATATACTACACACACCACTTGTAATATACTACACACACCACTTGTAATATACTACACACACCACTTGTAATATACTACACACACCACTTGTAATATACTACACACACCACTTGTAATATACTACACACACCACTTGTAATATACTACATACACCACTTGTAATATACTACACACACCACTTGTAATATACTACACACACCACTTGTAATATACTATACACCACTTGTAATATACTACACAGTACACACACCACTTGTAATATACTACACACCACTTGTAATATACTACACACACCACTTGTAATATACTACACACACCACTTGTAATATACTACACACACCACTTGTAATATACTACACACACCACTTGTAATATACTAGTAACGCCAAAGCCGTTACGCGTTACAAAGACACGAACTAAGTTACCGTGTCAGCAGGTAACGTTACCGAGGCTAACGGGGACTACTTTAACCAGCGCCGAGCTAACGGCTAGCCAGCCTGGAGTAAAAAACTTGAGTAAAAGACAGTTTCTGACTACTTAAAAACACACAAGTAGAAGTCACTTGTCGTCTCCACGCCAGCACGAAAGCCACTCACTTGAATATGTGCTCCGACGCCCAGATCTTCATTTTCAGGCCTTTCTGTCGGGAGCGGGCAGCTCGGCGGTGAGAGGGTGACAGCCGCTGCGAGGGAAGGAAGGAGCCGCCGGCGGAGGGATCCTTCACCTCTCTGCTCCAATGGCTTCCCCTCCACTTAATGGGGACCTTCCTCTTCCTCCTCCTCTTTCTCTACATAACGGTCCCATATAGACGCGCAGGCGCGTCGCTGCCGCCTGGCGGCTGGGAGGCCAACAACAAGGGCAAAACCATGCCTGCACGCCTGCTTCACTAAAATACAACAAATTATTGTTATCCATCCATCCATCCATCCATCTTCTTATTTTTGTTATAATATATAAATTATCTATCTATCTATATATATATATATATATATATATATATATATATATATATATATATATATATATATATATATATATATATATATTATAACAAAAATAACAATAATTTGATATTTAAATTATTAAATAAATAAATAAAAATACAAATTATATATATATATATATATATATATAATTTTTATTTGTATTTATTTATTTAATTATTTATTTAATATGAAATGAATAACAAAGCAAAAGACAACATACAAGGACACCAAGAAAAGCACTCCACTGAGAGAAAGCTTATAGAAAAAGAGCAGAAGCTCTGAGCATCTCCTCCCAAGCTCAAAGGTTTTTAGTTACTGCTTCACTTTCCCACCAGGGGGTGGACATGTAATGCTGCTTTCACCGTGACCTTCACCATTGATATACACTCACCGGCCACTTTATTAGGTACACCTTGCTAGTACCGGGTTGGACCCCCTTTTGCCTTCAGAACTGCCTTAATCCTTCGTGGCACAGATTCAACAAGGTACTGGAAACATTCCTCAGAGAGTTTGGTCCATATTGACATGATAGCATCACGCAGTTGCTGCAGATTTGTCGGCTGCACATCCATGATGCGAATCTCCCGTTCCACCACATCCCAAAGGTGCTCTATTGGATTGAGATCTGGTGACTGTGGAGGCCATTTGAGTACAGTGAACTCATTGTCATGTTCAAGAAACCAGTCTGAGATGATTCGCGCTTTATGACATGGCGCGTTATCCTGCTGGAAGTAGCCATCAGAAGATGGGTACACTGTGGTCATAAAGGGATGGACATGGTCAGCAACAATACTCAGGTAGTCTGTGGCTTTGACACGATGCTCAATTGGTACTAATAAGCCCAAAGTGTGCCAGGAAAATATCCCCCACACCATTACACCACCACCACCAGCCTGAACCGTTGATACAAGGCAGGATGGATCCATGCTTTCATGTTGTTGACGCCAAATTCTGACCCTACCATCCGAATGTCGCAGCAGAAATCGAGACTCATCAGACCAGGCAACGTTTTTCCAATCTTCGATTGTCCAATTTTGGTGAGCCTGTGCGAATTGTAGCCTCAGTTTCCTGTTCTTAGCTGACAGGAGTGGCACCCGGTGTGGTCTTCTGCTGCTGTAGCCCATCCGCCTCAAGGTTCTACGTGTTGTGCGTTCAGAGATGCTCTTCTGCATACCTCTGTTGTAACGAGTGGTTATTTGAGTTACAGTTGCCTTTCTATCAGCTCGAACCAGTCTGGCCATTCTCCTCTGACCTCTAGCATCAACAAGGCATTTGCGCCCACAGAACTGCCGCTCACTGGATATTTTCTCTTTTTCGGACCATTCTCTGTAAACCCTAGAGATGGTTGTGCGTGAAAATCCCAGTAGATCAGCAGTCTCTGAAATACTCAGACCAGCCCGTCTGGCACCAACAATCATGCCACGTTCAAAGTCACTTAAATCACCTTTCTTCCCCATTCTGATGCTCGGTTTGAACTGCAGCAGATCGTCCTGACCATGTCTACATGCCTAAATGCATTGAGTTGCTGCCATGTGATTGGCTGATTAGAAATTTGCGTTAACGAGCAGTTGGACAGGTGTACCTAATAAAGTGGCCGGTGAGTGTATATCCCCACTTACTGTATATTACGACAGTGGATCTCGAAAATATAACATCTGAGTGTGCATCTAGAAAATTGTTTTGCAAACGTTTCAACTTTCCAGCGCATATGAGCATGCCATAAAGGTTAAACAAAGAGCTAAACAGATAACGCATATTATGAAGACCCAGTGCATTCACATTGCTAAACTAACAAGAGACAATGGGGTTTTAGATGTGTTATAAATATAATATAATAAGGCCCTTTGTTGGTGTGGCTGGGGAACCATAATCTGTATAAAAGGGCGGGACTCCCCGGATCTGTCAATCGTGAACCCTCTCTTCTGATTGGTCGTTTAAAACGGTTACGTAAGGCGGAAGGGAGACGTGACGCCATCACGTACATATCCGAGCTGTCCTTGAAGCCACAACACAGGCAAGATGGTTGCATACTGGAGACAGGCAGGCCTAAGGTAAAGTAAAACGAAGGCAGACGTAGCTCAATCAATGCGTTTCACTTGCTAACTGTATAAATGTGTTTATGTCGTTCACATGAATGTTTACCATGCGCTGTCCAGCAAGTTCGTCCGTCTAAAACCTCTAGTAGCGTGACAGCTAGCGTGATAGCAATGGCTAGCTTCCAGCCCCATGGCTGCATCTGATATTTTTACGCAATGCGAATATGTACATTCATCGACTGGAGGGGGTATATGGCGGTAGTGGTGTCACCTGAAGCCAATTCTCGGTATCATATTCACGCATGTTTAACTCACATATGCTCTTGACTGTCCTCTAACCCTTTAGCTACATTCGCTTCTCTGCGATCTGCGCAAGCGCGGTGCGCGGTGCGCTGAAGCCCGCGGTGAAAACCGAAGCGCTCAAGGCCGCAGAGTCCAGTGTGCGGGTCATCAAACCTAAACCTGCCGCATAAGCAAGTAAGTAAGTTTAAGTAATGTAGGAGTATTCTGCAAATAATGAGTGGTGGAAATTTAGGTTAAACCGTAAGTGCATGTCACACTAACTAATGAATATGACGTCACAGCGGAAACGGACTAGCAATTAGGATAATTGATGTGCATCACTGATGGTGATGATGGTGGTTTTCCTAAAACTACTATTGGATGGGCTGATTTTGATGACCATGCCATATGAAACAGTGGATACTATATACATCAGGAAGAATACACATCAAACGTTTTTAAATATGAATTTTTTTTTTGCGTTTTTTGCTTTCTTTTCAGAGACCATGGTGTAGATAGTTTGTCTCGGGAGGCATGGGAACTGTCAGTCATACCCAGCCCAGGTCCTCTGTTGTGATTGGATGAAGATGGATGACATCATGATGACGGCTTGCGAGACCAGGGACCCTCACTGAATGCCCCTTCCCCCTGTTTTCATTTGTAACTGAAGAAAATGTATTAAATATATGGAAAGTGGATACTCTTGTCTTGTAATGCTCTATTATATTTTTTCCATTTATATTTGAGACCTGTATCCCTGACAATCAAAAGAGAACAAATCAATTCAATCATTCAAGATTTTATTTAAATACAAATGAAACAAGTTATTCTTTTGGAGACAACAGTAAGATGTACCAATTAAGAAAATGGTATTTACATCATGGCTCAGAAATACTGAGAGGTTGGTGAAGTCATCTCCAAACAGGAAGATAGGGTTCAATGGTTTGATTTCACTATAGCTTTTCAGAGCTCAAGGTAGTATAGTTTTCATGTGAAATATTTTATTTGTAAAAACAGTTCTGAAATGCATGCATTGCGCAGTGAAGGGAGAACTGCATAAACCTGCTTTATCACTTTAGGCTTTCTATTACAGTACAATGTTTATTAGGCACCCAACAGGTACTAAGCAAATCTAAGCAATTTTTCATTGCAGAGGGTGGTCCAACATAATGCTGCCTCAAGGTCAGGTAACGGTAAATAATCAAAACTAGGAAAATACATTGGATCAGTGAATAGAAACTGTTAAAGTGACTGACCTAAAACTGTGGGAGTTATTCTGTTACTCCAATGAGATAAGACATATTGCAATCTTTTTTTCATTACATGACAATCTCATTTTTGTAGAAATCCAGCCATACCAATGACTTTCAAATGGAGTAGTTAGGCAGTCACTCATCAACATCCACAATGTTATTTGAAGTTATGATTTGAATTAGAACATACAATCATTTCTTGAAGTTATTTAATTATTTAATAAGTGACTATTTTTGGTAGACATATCTCTAGAGAGTCTTGACAATGAAACAAATCTGATGTAATAAATTAATACTGTAATAAATAACAAATACATACAGGTCATGTTTTTGAAGAGTATGGCCACCAAAAGTGTATCTTACTCTTCAGGGCATCATCTATTTGTGGCTTCATTTGACACTTACCAGTGTTAGTAGAGCCCAAGAGGTAACCACACCATTAATTTGTATCCACAGGATGTTGTGTCTTAGGATCCAATGCCCTTAAAAGCCATCCAAAAGAAAGCTTCAAACCATAATAAAAAAAAACCACCCTGCTTTACAACACTTTGACCTCTCACTTTGAGACACATGTGTTGTTGACACCCGTTGCCACAGCAACGACTATTATCAGGGAGCCCTCAAAAGCTGTAATGTCATCGTCAACACGACAACACCACGCTCTTAGCTGTCTTTCTTCTCGCGGGTCATTTTGATCATGGTCTCTGGTGAGCGGTAGAGGAAGATGAGCTTCTCGCACATGGTCTCCTCCAGCTCCATCTCGCCCGTCTCCCGCACCACGAAGATGTCTGTGCACAGCTTGAGCACGCGGTCCACGCACGGCAGCTCCTCGAACATGATGGACCGGGAGATGCCGTTGAACGACTCCCGGATGAACTTCCCCACCACCAGCACCACGGACATGTACAGCCCCACGATGCTGTGGGCGGAGAAGGAGGAAGAAGGGGAGGAGGAGGAGGAGGAGAAGAAGAAGAAGAAGAGGGTTGGGCATGTTGGCTCAAATATGTCTATGGGTTCGGGCATTAAGTGGAGGGGCTGGAACCCAATACATTTTGACTGCAAGTGCAACACCCTAGCCACTATGCCATCCTGCAGGGGGAGATGTTTATTTCATGTTGGGTGCCAAGATGAAACAAGTGTGTGGATTATAGATTATTATTTTCACAAACCCACAATAAACCAAAAATGAATCGAACAAACTGTCTGCTACCTACCCGTGACCCGCTAGGAAGCCCAGGCTGGAGGGGCTGACTTTATCGTTGATCACCACCATCTCGATGCTCCGGCAGTTGCTGGTGGTGAGGCTGGGGCCCGGCACACACTCCTCCACCATCCACCACTGGTCTGCCTTCTCCTTGCTCCCGTTGGCCCACTGCAGTCTGAGGGACAGCGGCCTGAAGAAGCCCAGCGTTTGGAGGTCGTCCGGCCGGTCTGAATGCTCTGGGTGAGGAGCGAGGGGTTGTTGAGGATCAGGTGAGGTGAAGGTTAGAGTCGATCAGACCATTTGATTGGATTTGGTTGGTTTAGAAGGCCAAATATTCTTTCTCTTTTAGAAACACTAATACAACACTAGAAATAACACTCAAATAATGATAATCATGATAATAATAGCAACAACAGCAGCAATGACAATAGGGTTAATAGAAATAAACTGCTTATGATGTTTATGTCTCAACATCGTTTGGTGTTTGTGAAAATACATCATGGCCAAATATATATATATTTTTAAATGACCCACCAACTTGCATCCTGGTCGCCATCTTGGATTCAACTCCTTTGGGGCCCCTGATGAACTTTGGCAGAAGGGACTGAATGATCCTGAACACGACACAATGGCACTGCAAAGGTTAATGCTGAATCCCACTCAATTGTACCTATAGCGCACTCGTTTTTATCTATAACATCTGTTAACAATTTACCATGCGTCACCATATTTAAAATGACTGAACACTTTTGAAAGTGTTCTAATAATGAAAGTAGTATGACTTATGTCAAAATTAACCCGTCTGTTGGCACTCACACAGGCTCTCGGCTGGATCCTTTGAGCATCTGAACCAGGCTGTCCCTCAAGTTGCTGTTCAGATACTTCACTGTGTGTTCCCCCATGGACTCCACGTTCATGGAAAGAGACGCATTCCTGTGGACAAGAGAGGTGCAAGTTACATATCCATGAAAAAAAAAAAATATATATGTATATATATTATTTTGTTTGATCATACATTGTGCAATGTGGTTTCCATAAATGATTTGTGCAAATCCTTGTCGCCCACTAGTGGCTGAAATCATCATGGCACATTTGCATCATTCAAAATTGTTGAGCAGCTTAGTTTCTTTCATCATTTTCTCCTACACTGAGGGAACGTGTACATACACTCTGGTATTTTAACACATTATTCATTTCTATTAAAGGTCCAAATATTACCACCAGGTGTGATGTTCATTACGCATTACAAGCCATGTCAACGTCTATCCTCTAATGACATCACAAGTCAGATCAGAACTTGTAATGGATAATCACACCTGGTGATAAAATAGGGGACCTTTAACTTCCCATATTCCTGTGACTGTAATTCTACACAACTACAACAACAACAACAAGACTAGAGTCACTAAAAAAACACCATTGACCTGAGTAGAGTCCAGCGCAGGGTCATGTAGAAGTGAGAGGAGTTACTGAGCTCCTGGATCATGGCCTGGCGGCTGGCGGGGCTGATGGTCCACATGAGACTAGCATCGCTCTTGATCTTAGCGGCCACAATGTCGTCCGCCTCATAGTTCATGATGAACTGCATAGCGGACTGCGGGGGGGGGGGGGGGGGGGGGGGGGGGGGGAGAGAGAGAGGAGAGAGAGAGAGAGAGAGAGAGAGAGAGAGAGAGAGAGAGAGAGAGAGAGAGAGAGAGAGAGAGAGAGAGAGAGAGAGAGAGAGAGAGAACCAATGTTTGACACGAATATTGCATACCAGGCTGCGCTGAAGTATTGTGTTAAATATCTCGTATACAAAGAAATATATCGAATTGGTCAGATATTCAAGAAAATAGACCACTTATTTTCAAACACATCCCTAGGGATCGAGACTCAATGTTGTCAGAAACATTAGGCCTTATCAAGTACAATTAGTAAAAGTAGTATTGGAGTATCAATGTATTTGTCATTATGCAGTTATACATTAAGAAAAGCACTTAAATTTCATCATCATTGTAATTTGGTTAGGTTACACCCTATAAGAAATCTGTTTTTGCATAATAAATAATAAAGAACTACTTTAAATATATGAACAGCCCTGCTAAGTGCTATGTTGGTGTCCATTACGAGGAGAAACTGCCGCGTGTTGGGTTTAGGACCAGGAATAGATCAGGTCTTACTGGATGGGTTGCGTATATTTTGGTGAGACGGTGGAAGTCGGGTTCTGTGTATGGCACCAAGTTCTGTTCCTGGGCGCTCATAGAGAACAGAGGCTGGGAACACACACAAACATGACAATATGTATGCACAACAGTTACACAAAAGGTTAAGTCACATGATTAAAATACAAACCTTGAAATCATTTCATTTTCCGACTTTCTGCCGAAAAAGATCACCCGAGAAAATCAAATTAAGTGGAATACACAAAGAAACTGGATACATCTTTCAAACAATCTGATGAATTGTGTTTCTGTTTCTTTTCTGTTTACACCTAGGACCTATGTGCATTTATTTTGCATCCTGGCTTTAATTCTGACCTCATATCCTGCTATGCTTAGCTGGATGGAGACATCTAATGGCTGATTGGTCACACCGGCCGCTGCCTTGACCAATGACATGAAGAGGAGCGGGAACCAGATGATGCCGATGAGAGCGAAAATGAGGAAGCCTCCCATTCCATACTTCACCACCTTCTTCTTCTTCTGTCCTGGAGTATGGGGGTATTTCTGAAAGATATTAGAGAATTAGTACTTTGATTCTCACTCATCACTATACAAAATAGGGCATATATATATATATATATATATATATATATATATATATATATATATATTTTCATGTCATCACACAAAGTGCCCAACCCTCATGGATTTACAAGACACCAAAAGTACAGTTGCAGTGGTCAGACATTTCATTACATTTCATTTCCTCACAAAAATAAAAAGGTTATTTTACAGCAGGGGGTCAGTGGGTCTTAAACTTAATATTTTGACTTCTCTCCCAAGCTTGGCAAATAAAATCTGCACAAAAAACGTTCCCTTCCTAAAGCATAACTCAAGTTTTTCATAATCTGGAATGATGATAAAGTATCGACTCATCGAGATACATGATATTGATTTTGATAGATTTGTTTGAGTAGTTAGAGAGTTGTCACAATAATTATACATGTGATGCTGTTATAACGGTTTGAGAACTGTGAGGCTGTTACTGTCTATTAATAAAACTGTTTATTACACTTTTTATTCTTAATAATGGTCCTACAGTTGCTGTGTTCACTCGATTAGATGAGGCAGGCATATAATGATGGCCCCAAAAAAAAAGAAATCGTTTGTCACATGTAGTAGACCATGTTTGTGCCGGCAGGCCCATTCCGCCGGCTACCACCCCAACTATATTTCAGACCTGTGGGAAACACTGTTACCTTTTCCGATTCCCTCCAGCACTTGAGTATGAATATGTTGGCGTAGATGTCGTCCACACAGATCCAGCTGGAAAGAGACAGAGTGGTGTCTGTCCACACCCAGTCCATCACCGCCCTGAGCTCTGTGAGGAACGGAACCATCCGGAAACTGAGGAGAGGAGGAGGGGAGGGATGGAGAGGAGAGGGGAGGAGGTGAGATGTGGGGGGAGGAGAGGAGGGCAGATGGGGAGGGATGGAGAGGAGAGGGGGTGAGAGGTGAGGGGAGGAGAGGAGGGCAGATGGGGAGGGATGGAGAGGAGAGGGGGTGAGAGGTGAGGGGAGGAGAACAGAGGAGAGGAGGAGGGGAGGGATGGGAAGGAGAGGGGAGGAGGTGAGAGGTGAGGGGAGGAGAGCAGGAGGGGAGGGATGGGGAGGAGGGGAGAGAAGGAGAGGAGGGGAGAGGACAGGAGAAGAGTGAACACGATAGGATATGAGAAGAGAAAGAAGGGGTGATGAGAGAAAAATTAGATATTGACAGGAGAAAGGAGAGGATAGAACCGGAAATGAGAAGAAAAGCATTCAAAATATTGCCAAAAACCAAAGAAATATGCATCTGAACAAATATATATCTCACATTATCTTCATATCAACCATGTAGTACAGTATGTGGGTGTATTTATGCGGAAGCATGTACTGTATGTATTTAGCCGATAACAATTTTCCTATCAATGAACCAATGGGGTCGAACAAGCTTGACGGTACCCTTGGAAGAGGAAGAGGTTGATGTAGTTGTATTGCTTGGTGAGAAAGTTGCCCAGAACACTGTTGGGGTAGCCACATTTGATCTGGTAGGCAGACAGTCCAAAGTAGATGCACTTGACAAAGTACCACAGCTGGGCTATGGGGTTCCGGTTGAATCTCCTGTAGGATGACATGTTGCAGCAAGAGTCATCGAAAACCATTAATGAACACTTGCATACATTTACAGACACAAAGCAAGACTCAAAAACAGTTACATAGAACCAAACCGCAGGGGAAACACAGGTTATAGGAATGGCTGTTTCTGATTGGCTCAAATCACCACAATGCCAATCAGAAACAGCATCACAATACCTACGCGCGCTTGCTGTATCTTATGGCTTTATTTTAGTATTAAGTTGACGCTTAATGACATCCAACTCATCAACTTGAACAAATGTATGTAAACTAAAAACAGAAACACATATGCAAACAAAAATGATGAATTAATATATAGATGCTGTTTTGTGGATGCTTTTAATGCTTTCAATACCGTGAGTGCTTACATTCCCCCAGTGGGAATCAGACCCCTAACCCTAGCGGTGTTAAAACACCACCATGCTCTACCCGTTGAGCTACATAGGACCCCAAATGAATGAACAAATGAATGAATGAATGAACGCAAGCCCCCTGACCTTTCGGTGACCCCGGGGAGGATGAAGAACATCCAGAAGTGGATCCCGAACACCAGGGCCACCTGGAAGACACACTTCCCCAGCAGGGACTTCTTGAGGTACAGCGCCCGGTCCACGATCATGGTGCCAAACTGGATGAGCAGCATGACCAGGAAGGCCTCTGGGACCTGGTCCTCCGACAGGGACTCGGTGATGTCCACCGCGCCGCTGTATTTCTGGTGACACACAGAGACAGAGCCAGACCGATGACGTCAGTCATGTCCTCACTACTCGGTTACTAGAAACATCTGCATCACCATCTAACTCATACACAGGTGGCAACAATGTCCGCTACGTTGACTACCAGCAACATCAGAGGAGAGGCGGTTTGCTCACGTTGAGAGGTGGTTTGCTTGAGTTAGATACTTACGTTAATGCTGCACACTACACGATAATTAACCCGATTTTGCTGATTGTATTTTACTTCCCCAAATCTGATCACCGAAAAAATTGCACATACATACATACATAATAACTCATCTGAAAAAACAACAATAACTAGCTAGAGCAAATTCCTTCCCTAATAGAAAACGCGTTCCAGTGACTGGTGAGCAATGTGCAGTTTATCTGCGTGTTTGTGCTGTCTCTGCTGGAGGACATGACTGTGGGACTCAACAGCTTTTGTAAGGACAGAAAAATTGCAATATCCTGTAGTGTGGGGGGAACCTTAGAAACACAAATACTGTATGCCTGCATGTGACCACATGCAGTCAATAAGTAACGTGGTTTAAGATATGTAAATATATACATACATTCCAACTACTTATACTACTTACTACTAATATTTTAATTGATTTTTTAACACCTGAATTTTCCTCTCATGATTATTGTACATGCTAGTGTGTGCTAATGAGTCTACTCTACTTTATATATATAGAGAATCGAAGGTAACAGTTGCTTTTTACCCCAAACGCCCCATGACCATATATGGTGACGATGAAGTTGACGACGTCAATGAGAAACATGAGAGCGTAGACGTCACACACAGGGCTGTACTCTGGGTGGATGATGTCGTAGAAGAACTGCCTGATGGGTAGGTAAATGTTCAGAGCACTGTGGAGAGAAAGAACAAAATTACTTATTTGTAAGTCTTACAGATATACAGAAAGAGAGACAGGCTGAGGCAAGCTAAACACGATTACACCTTGATATGTGTAAATTCCCTGTATATTACTACCTGGGTGGATTCACTTTCCTTACTAATTGGCACAAGGCTCACCTGGCACGATGTTAGTCTAGCAGAAAAAATATTTTGACCAAAGATGGCACTTTTTCACAGGTTCATTTTTTTGTGTTTGTTTTTTTAACTTTGTTTCTTAACATTTGTATAAGTCAGGCTGATGGCTATACATATAAAGAAGATGTGAAATGAGACTACATTAAACAGAAACATTTTGACAGACAGAGAATCCAAATAGACACAACCACAATGATCGTAATGAAACCCAACACCAACAACACGGCGGTATATGTAGAACGTACACTTCTACAATGGCGGCCCTGACCCTCAGCATCCTCTCCCTGATCTGCTGCCTGATCCTCTGCTTCCTGGTCAGAGGAACCTTGTTGCGCCTCTTCTTCTTGGCCTGCTGCTTCTTGGGCTTCACCTCTCCAGTAAAGAAACGCATAAGAATTATTCATTATTATTACCCATGGTTGATTATGTACATGGCCTTTTGCTGCTTTTTGAGTGAAGAAGCGCATCATCTTATTGATATTATTTCTGATAATTGCACAGGGAAAATGATTCAAAAGGATTTAAAAAAATGTTGACACCACTATTCCTTACACTACCCAGTCATATAGTCACCTAATCAACACTGTATGATAACAAAAATTAAACAAATATGTGGAAATATGTCAAGGCGCTCTAAAAGCCATTTCACGTCATCTTAAAGCATAAAACACATTTGTTGAAATAATCACCGCTGGACTCTGCCGAGTCTTTCGACTTTCGACAGAAAATGGAGGTGCTGGACGCTTGGATAGGGAGGAAGCGTAACCGACGGCGACGACCGGGTCCGTCCCCGCTACCCGCTCTGTCTGCGTTTCCCGTCATCTTCTTCTTCTCTACCTTCTTCTTCATTTTCTTGAAGAAGTCGGGCATCTCCACCTCCTTGTTGTCCCAGAGACCGTGGCACTGTATGGATGGATGTTCGATGGACACGACACATTGTTTCCATTGAACAGAAACACTTTCTTTGTTGTTGTTTTTGACTGTGCCATTGTTCAGGACATAGAAAAAGTCACTGGGTAGATGTCAACATCATCCCTATATAATTGTAAAGTAGAGAAATTAAACATTTTGAAATCTATACAGATGTATTACAGATTCCCTAGATTAACTCCAGATTAGTATGACAATAGTATTTAGTTATTAAACAGATGATTCTATCAAAAGCGATCTACAGAGAATTAAAATACATTAGATAGATACAGATTGTGGTCTACAGGTATGCAGTCATCGCCGGGGAGTCGAACCCAGTACCTTCAGAATGGAGCGGTGGAAGAAGAGGGCCAGCAGCTGAATGAGATCGAAGAGGACGTAGCCGTCCTTCTTCTCCACGCCGATGATGTTGGGCATGGCGAAGGGCCGCTCTGCATTGATGCCACGGTAGGCCGACGTGGTCCAGGGGAAGAAGCCGAACTGGAAGAAGTATTTCACCACCACCGTCAGCTGCAAACACACAAGAAAGACAGGAACTAAATCACTACACAGTTTACCCAAATGGAGACACCTCCTCCTGCTTGTTTGTGACAGATCAAAAGAAGAATTGTATTGCCATCTATCAAAAAAAACCTGATGATTGTAATACCATGGTATATCTATATGGCCATATGCTAGGGATGCCCATATAGATATGGGCATGGGCAGGTGGGAGTATCAAACCCAGTATTTTTGGGCTGGGAGTCACCCAAACACCCCAGCGGCCACTACACTATTCTGCTGCTGCCCAAACAATAACACGCATGCACAGTATATGGGAGTGACATACCTCTGTGTATATGATCGCGGTCATCCAGAAGCGCTTGGAGGGCCGGGGCACGGACAGCATGGCCCACATGAAGATGAGGATGGGCAGGATGAGGGAGAGCATGGAGGCCGACACGATGTGGTTGAGGATGATGACGAAGTAGCACAGCATCTCCGACTTGGACACCATGGTGTTGTAGAGGGCGAACACCAGCTTCAGGTGCCGGGGAAGACCCTTATAGAACTTGTCCGACTCGGAGATGTCCTCGTTGTCGAACATGCTGGGGGATGGGAAGGAAAACGTTGGAGGTAGGGGTAGGGAGAGGGAAAGAAAAAGGGAGAGATTTGATTTCTATGGTTAATATTAAGGTAACGTTGTTTTAACTCTTTGGTTTACTATTTATTAATTTAGCATCAAAAGCGACTCACATGTCATTAAGGAGCAGCCTCTTTCTCAAGGATGCGTACAGGTAGACTGTAGACATTGGGGTTCAAACCCTGAACTTTTCACCACTAGACTATCCTGGCCCAGGTTGTATTTTGAAGATATTTTTATGATTATTATGAATAATGATAATTAATATGATGAGCATCATCATAATGATTATCATCAGCATTATTATTATCATCACCCACATTATTAATTATTATTATCATGATCATGATTATGATTAATATTATTATTATTATTACTGACTTGTTCAGCAGCAGCTCACTGGCCGTAAGATTCCTGGTTTCCTGACTCAGAGGCCTGGGGAATTCTGGGATATCAAAGCTTTTCACTTCCACAGAGTCTCTGAGGTCCAGCGAGATGCATTCTGGGTAAAGACATTCATGTTCCTCTGCTCTTTCCCACATTCGGTCTTTCTCATCCAGCGCCTCGTCGTGTGGTTCCACAACTTCACACCACTCTTCTTTGTCCTCCTCTTCTTTATGTCGCTCCTCTTGCTCCTTGTTCTCCTCATCCTCTTCCTCCTCCTCCTCTTCTCTACTTTCCACTTTGGTTTGGGAAACATCACCTGCAACACTTTGGAAGAAAGGGAGTGGTTAATCAATTCGTTTTTTGGATGTCTGTTTCATGTGCACTTTTTTTTATAAAGCAGAGAAGAAGAGTGTGGAGAATAGAGTTGCTGTTTTTACATTAGGAAATCTTGCCACTAATTTATCTCCCAGTAAACCTAAGGAGTATCAGTATCATTTCAGTTATCCGTATCAGTAAATAAACGGTAAACCCATTCTGAGTAGGCCAACTACACTTGCAGCAAAGATAGGTTAAAACATTATTCTATGACAGTTCTACAGCACATCCGATTCTGTATTCAAATATTACCCACAACTCAAGATGTCCACCACCACTACCAGCAGCTTACTGTGAACAAGATGAACATTTCACCTGGGTGGGGCATCATCGTCCTCCAGGGAGCCCATGTCTATGTGGGCGGTCTTCAGCAGTCTCCTCCGGAGCTGGTCGGCAGCGGGCTGTATACAGGGGGGCTCGTCCAGCTCCTCCTGGGTGGGCTGCCGGGACCCCAGCAGGGTATCTTCTGTGGCACAGCTGTGAGGACCAGGCGGACCAGGGGAACAGTGTTGTTCATGGGAGAGAGGTACACACCTAGACCCATCTTATACCCATACTAGATCCACCTTAGACCCATGAGAAGAACAGCCCTGAAAAAATTGATAATAAACTAAAGTTGAAAGTGAGTTGATTGTTGCTTTATAATATGAACATATTCTCATACTACGTTTACAAGCATATGAGATACTCCATACGATATGCGATATTATTGTGTTATTATTATAACGTTTAATGTTTTTGTATTGTGTCGTCATGTGTCGTACATCCATTTGTGTGTATATATATATATACACAAATCTATGAATACTACCACCCCAGCTCCTGACCCCACCTGGAGACGCTGCTGCCCCAGGATATCTTGGAATGGGCGTTCCTCAGCTTGACGTAGGCTCGGGGGGAGGAGGGCACGGAGGGAGGGGAGGCGGGGGGAGGCATGCCCTCGTCCAGACCGTCCTGGGACGACATGGTGTTCTGGCGGGACAGCCACGTGTCGTAGAACTGCCTCACGCTCTCCTGGCTCACCTCCCGGCCCTGGGGAGGGAGAGAGGGAAAGAGGGAGGGAGGGAGAGAGAGAGAGTGAGAGAGAGAGACAGGGAGAGAGAAAGAGAGAGAGAGACACACAGACACACACACACACACACACACACACATACCCCAAAACACTTAAAACAAACCACAAACATGACATTAATGTCGGGAATCCCAAATGTTTTAACTATAGAAATACATTCAAGTAATCTAACTTGGATTAGATTGGTACTCCAGATTGTACAGTGTTACAATAAAACAGCAAAATGGCAGCCCACCTTCTTCTGTTGCTGGCCCAGCAGAGCTCTTTCAAAGCACAGGACCTTAGAGATGTCCAGGCTGTCCTTACAAAAGCTGTTGAGTCCCACAGTCATGTCCTCCAGCAGAGACAGCACAAACACGCAGATAAACTGCACATTGCTCCACATTCGCTGGAACGCGTTTTCTATTAGGGAAGGAATTTGCTCTAGCTAGTTATTGTTGTTTTTCCAGATGAGTTATTATGTATGTATGTATGTATGTATGTATGTATATATATGGCAGTGTGATTGTAGTTAACTGAAACTATAACTGAAATCAACAAAAACAAATAGAAAAAGGAATCCGTTAACTGAAATAAAAACACTGAGCTTGCAGAAAAAACAAATACAGGAATTTAAAACAAAATAAAAATACTGGGAGGTAAATATCAACAGTTTTGTTTTTCGTTTACACTGTCACCCAGTCTTTTCCCATTCCCAATTGATGCATTTGCCATTAGATGGCAATGTTCGCCATGTGAGTATATGGTGTTAGGTAAACAAGTTTGAACAATCATTTATCGTTATTTTATTTATTTTAGTTTTAAATGTTTGACTACAAAGAGATGGACATAGAGTTGAATTGCTGTTATCTTATGTTATGTATGTTATTTTTTAGCTTTATTCAATAAATTTTGTTAATACTGAGGGCCACAATTTATAATTACTATTGTGTTGTAGCTGTTAGTATCAGTAAGTAGGCCCTATGTTGTAATATCCAGTAATTCACTTTTTGCAGTAGTTATTATTCCCAAAATTATTAATAAAATACAATTGCTTTTTGATATATTACTTATTTTTATACAAAACTAACAACTAAAACTAAATAAAAAGGACAGGGAACCCATAAAGATGAACTGGAAATACAATAACAACAGAAAAAGATTAATAAAATCGGTGGAATGAGGAACATTGCTGGAATGTTTGCTTACGCTACAGTGCAGCTGGTTCAGCTGATTTGTAATAAAAAGGTAATGTTTACCTTTCTCTTCTTCTTGCCCGTCCGCTGCACTGCTCTCATCCAACTCATCCTCACTGGAGTCGCTTATCTCGAGGCCTGGACAACAAAATAAAGCATTTTCCAATACTAGTAACCGAGTTGTTCATATCCAATCAGGGAAATATTGACAACACACACACAACAGTAATATTTTAGTATACAAATTTAACTTTTAAAGTCAAATCCCCCATGAATCAAAAATGTGTACACATTTAGGATTTTCTTTACAAATACTGAAGTACTTTCCACTCCTGAATACTACATACAGTACTGCCTTTTCAAATACCACCCCCCACCTCCCCCCATCCCCCACTCACTCACCTTGCTGTATCGCCAGCGCTCTCTTGGCCCTCTTCTTCTCCTCTTTCTTCATCTGTTTCTTCTCCTTCTTCAGGTCCCTGAGGGCCTTCTTGGAGCTGGTAGCCCAGGCTACGTAGGCCAACTGTCAGAGTGACACACACACACACACACACACACACACAGCGGACCACTTTTGATGGGTCATGTTGGATTATGAAGCCGAAAGTCATATGTTGTATGCTATGGTAAGGATCACTGTTTTAAGTTTTAATTTGTTTTATTGTATTGTTCAAGTTCGAGCCTTAATCAGTGTTACAGAGGTAACTTCTCAAAACTCCTTAAAATCTTACATTCACAGCTCACATGTTATTAAATGAATGCCTTAAACCATACTATTATTTTTTTCCCCCTCCTTCCTCTTTTCCTCCTTCCTTTCTTGTTGACTGGTATAACAAGTGTTTTTTATTTGAGTTGCGTGAAGGCACATTACTGTTGATGTGGTCGTGTGTCATTCTTACCTGGAAGGCTGTTTTCTTCTTTGGTGGAGCCTCCTCCTCTTCTTTTGTTTCCTGCTCTTCCTCTTCGTCATCCTCGCTGTCACTCTCAAAAAGGTGATAGCCACAGTTGTTTTCCACTGTATGAAACATGAAGCAGTGTCACACAAACCATTTCTCTTTTCTTCTACTTTTTTATTGCATTTTAAACTAAATATGAATGCAGTACGCTCAAATGAAATGACTAAATGATGTAACGCAGTACACTCAAATGAAATGACTACATGATGTAATGCAGTACACTCAAATGAAATGTCACTCACCTCCAGGTGCAGAGACCCAAGGCTTCCACCATTTTCCGGCATCTTTCTTTGATTTCTCATCATCATCATCTGGAAGAAAAAAAACAAGGCCACCTGTTTGTTCATCCCACCTTCCATTTGTTGTATTACTCTATTATGCTCACAGTTGATGTAGAGGTATCAATCAATACATCCATAGTACCCATCGACTAGGCATTGATGGGGTTTACCGGGTGGGGCCTGCTCAGCAGCTGGCTTCTTCTTGTCCTGAGACTTAGGCTTCTGCTTAGACTTAATCTTCTCCATCCTAGAAGAGACAAAAGAAAACAGAGAGTGAGCTGAACATAATCTGTATTGTAATGACTCCAATGTTATGTGTGAGAACAATCAAGACACCAGAAGACACAGGTCTTCCGGGATCACCTATCTAAATGTACCTATAAGCTGTAGTGACTCTATAGTTGTTGTTGTTGTTGTTGTTGTATTTATGTAATTTATGGACATGGCATTCTTTATGTATATCTGGCCCTAGACTTACAAGCCCTTGGGAAAATCAACCTTTGCATTGACTCCTACAGCAATCCTGCACTCGTATCTTGCTATCCTGCAACACTTAAATTTGCACTTGCTTCAATATTGATTGTATGCTTTGGTTGTGCTCAGCCTTAATAGTAAGTCACGGACACTCTGCTGAATCAACACCTCTGTTCCAATGTAGATATCTTTTGGCATTTTGCAATTGGAGTGTTCGAGAAAACGTTAACACTACTAAAATTAAAGACTATAATTATTCAGACAGCTGTGAATGACTCCATACTCAATGTAAAACACCTCAGCAGTGGCACATCTTACTGTTTCTTCAGCGTCTCCACAGATTTCTCCTCCAGCTCCAGTCTGGCTGCCACCTGCTTCTTTATCTTGGCCTCAAACAGCTCAGCACCCCTAAAAACACACAGGGTAAAATGTGCTTGGGTTTAGGTGGACTGATTCATTCACTCACATCTACATGTTACTACTTTACATGACTATATATCAAAATGAAAACATCACATGAGATTTACTGTTGCGCTAAAACCTAAAAACCAGACATTACTCATTTTCAATTTTTTAAAACTGTTTTGCTTGTTCTGCAACCATTATGGCTGTCCATTATGGCACCCATTGTACTTCTAATGATCCCTGGAAGAAGGGATTCTGTGTTCCTTCTCAAAGTTTCTTCCTTGACCTTTGGGGGACTGGGGTTAGGGGAGTGTTAGTCTCGCATAGCCAGACCTGTCTCCACACTTTGTTTTAGCGCTGTGCCAGCACTGGAGAAAGGTCTGGCTGAACCCACTATCATTCTGGTATAGAAGAAAAAAATGCTCTGTCTAGTTTGTATTTCTTTAAACCAATCAGTCATCTTGAGAGGCACTTAACCCAGGATGCAGCAATGGTGCTCTTGCAAAATAGTGTCGGGGGGGGGGGGAACATATTTTTTGTATATCTTTACAACCATTCCCGAAAGAACCAAGCAGGCCTGCCTAATTGCACGATCCAAATCATCGTCAAAACGCTTCAGGGGGGGGGCTTTGAAAACAGTAACACACAGAGGAAGCAGAAGTAGGAGAATGCCGACTGAAATACTCGCCCCAATGGCAGGCTTATACCAACAACCGTACATCTGGTGAGTCAGACTAGGGGACTATCAGCAAATGTGGCCTGTGAAACCCAATTGACTTGACTATATGTGTGACTGATATGCGTGTGGTGAGCCAAAAGGAATGAGCACGTGTTTTGAGCTACAGACCTGGAGGCCAGTATCTTGGAGGCCTTGAGGTCAGACACCACGTAGAGGAAGTAGTAGCTGAGGAACACCCTCCTCTGGACCAGCAGCACCGTGAAGCAGATGGCGTCCCACACGATGCCCGCCTCGCCCTCGGGGAGCTCACAGTCATCGTCGGGCTCCGCTGGAGAGGGGGAGAGTGGGAGAGAGGGGGGACACAGGGGGGAGAGGAGAGGTGAGGGGAAGCAGATAGACAGCTAGATGGAGAGACAGAGAGATGGAAGGATGGGGAGACAGGTTGACAGTCCGACAAACAGCAAGAGAGACGGATGGACAGAGACTCTTTTTCTACAGACGAGAGCGCAGGTCAACATTTGTGTGCATGTACGTGTGCATGGTGGTCTGTCTCTGTTTTTTTCCATCACACACAGATATATAGGCTTTACTCAGATTAGAATATATGTGTGTGTGTGAGTGAGAGTGAGAGAGAGAGACAAACACACAGACAGACAGAGAGAGAGACAGACTCACGGACGTCGTAGCCCTTGATAGTGCAGAACATGCTGAAGGCCTGGATGAGCCAGCAGCCGCTCTTCAACAGGCTGTCCAGGTAGGCACAGGAACCCAGCTGAGAGCAGGGAGGGGAGCGGAGAGGGAGTGAGGAGGGGAGGGTAGAGAATGGAGAGAGGAGAGGGGTGGGGAGGGGAGAGGGGAGAGGGGAGGAGAAGGGGAGGGGAAGAGAAGAGAGGAGAAAAGAGAGGAGAGCATAGGATAGAGGAGAGTGGAGGGAAGGAGGCAAAGAGGATAGTAGAGGAAAGAAGAGGGGAGGAGAGGGGAGGAGAGGAGAGGAGAGGAGGGGAGAATAAACATTTTAAAAAGATGAATCTACACCAGAAAGAAAGTCAGTCCTGTTTGTCAGTTTAATGGAAGCGTTATCATTCCTAAACAAAATAAGAAAGGGTTGTTTCTTGAATTAGCCATCCTATGCATTTGTACACAACCATGTGTTCATTCATGGCTACGTTCTGGTCATTCCTTGCGTTGTGTCACCGCCCTCACTCACAGACAGCAGGTTCTTCATGGCAATGACCAGGCAGGTGTAGCCGATCAGCCAGTCCCACAGCCGCAGGATGTAGCGCACCGGCTGCATGAGCAAGCTGCTGCCAAACAGCATGAAGTAGAAGCAGGCCACCAGGTAGCCCAGGCAGAAGATGCTGATGCGCGTGGTCCCCGTGATGAAGATCAGGCACAGCACCAGCCAGAAGAAGTAGCTGAACATGAACACTTTGGCCATGTCCAGGTAGGACCTGAGGGATGGAGAGGGGGGGGGGGTTATGAAGAGAGGAAAGGATGTGTTCATTGTTTGCATGTCATCATTTGTATCGTAATCATTGTAGACTGCAATATAATAATAAACTGCAATACTTAACATTTTAACATTTCTCTGTTCACAAGTTTATTAACACAAATAAATGATTAATTTTACTTCCTAACTGCTAAATTCTTTGTGCTAATATGCAACATGCTGTGGACTGTATTAAAGTAGTCCGGTTTTGCTGTATGGACAGTGAAATACTGAATTCATAGTATCACAATGTGCCCTTACACACTCTACCACCACCCCTCAGAACCAGAATCAACTTTTAGAAAGAACCCCCCGGGGTTCGAACTCAGGACCTTCTAGCTTTGGGGCAGCAGGGCTAACCCCAACACAGAGCACTGCATAGTACCTATATATACCAAAACCCTGAACCTTACAGTCGATTGGTATGACCTCTGACCTGCAGTGGAGGAAGTTGTTCACCGGTATGAACTGGCTGATGCAGCCTGGGTCCAGACTGCGGCTGATCTCCACATTCTCCCCAGCGAGGAGGCGCACGGCGGCCCGGTTCTCATCCTCAAACACCTGCCACTGCAGCGAGGAGCACAGCAGGAGCAGGTGATCATCTGGAGACCGGGGGAGAGAGACATGAAGTGTTGAAAAAATATACAAAAGCAAGAGAGGGAAAGACATTGATCAAATCTGACATGAAACGATCTTTACATGAAAACATGAGAGAGGAGAGAGGGAGTGAGACAGCTGAATGAACTCACAGAAAATGAAGGAAGGATTGGGTCTCATAGCGAAGTCAGGCAGGAAGAACCATTTGATGACATTGGAGGTCAAAGGTTGAAGTGCGGTCCTCCAGGGATAGTCTATAGCAAACAGAACAGCAAAATATCAGGTCATGCTAACACGGCTATAATGTTGTTGTTTTTTTACATGTTGTAGCAGTGCATGTGTGGCAGTTCATCTAGATACGATATATAATACGTTTTGAACAGAGCTCTAAGAGAGCCTTAAGACATGAGAAGCACATACAACACCTAACTAACTGACTGATTCAGATTCAGGTTCTCCATCTGCCCTTCGGTAAAAAGGCCTTCTCCTACTCTGCCCCCTTTACCTGGAACACACTACAGCAGGATCTGAAGCTGGCCAGCATGATTCCTCTAGGGGATTTTAAACTACTTTCACAATGTCTGTTATGTAGTGTTTAAACTTTGGTATCTGACTACCACTTTGGCACGCATGCACTTATCACTTTTATGGTTTGTGTTCTATTTTGTCTCTGTATTGAATGTCCTGTCTGTCTGTAGCTTTGTGTTGTATTGCTGCTGTCTTGACCAGGTCCCTCTTGAAAATGAGACCCTGTTTCTCAATGAGATTACCTGTCTAAAAACATTTTAAAAAATCTTTATTGTCCCAAATGTGACAGAACACAAGTAAACAAACCAAGAAAAAACACAAACACAATCAACGACCACCATGATGTTGATTTAGGGTCTGTTCAGAGCAGTTAGGATTATTCAAAAATGTGCCTTATGTTATGTTTGGACTTATGTTAATTGCCAGTATGTCCTGGCAATTAAACAGTACTTAGTATAGCATCTCACCCTAGCTATCCATGCTGTATACCAGAAAGGATAACTTAACCTAGCAATTATGGTGCACTTAGAAACTTGTTCTAGTGACATCCTTGCTGTACTGACAGTGATATATTGTTGTTTCTACTGATAAATGTACTTGCCCTGAATGTTATGAAAATGTAACATACCAACACAGAGAGCTGGAGGTATCCCCACACACAGCAGATACTGCATCACCACCAGCCCAGCCGTGAAGCAGCAGTACTTAGGCCACACCTCCCCGATGGCTTTTCTCCGCCTCCGGGATAGGACGATCAATAGGGCGCAGGAGTGGAGGAGGGCGTAGAAGTCCATCCTCTGGCCAATCACGTTGACCGCTACGATTAAGGTGATCTGAAGTATATCAACAAAAAAAAACAGTTTCCGAACTTGAAGGTGTTTTTCAGGGCCGAGTAGTGCACGTTGAGAAATGAACGAGAACATACACATACACACCTCCAGTCCGAACTTGTAGTAGCAGAAGTTGATGAAGTACTTGAGGCAGGGCAGGATGCCGTGATCCAGGTGTTGCCGGGTGATGCCCTGGAAGATGATGCTGAAGTGAGGCGCCTTCAGGTCGTTACGGAGGCGGCAGTACAGCTGGTGGCGGTGCACCGTAACCTCGAACACCAGCAGCCCAAGCACCAGCAGATGGTTCTGCAACATAGGGCACACAGTGTGAGGACTGGCTTTATATAGTCAAATCATTTTTTCTATGTATTTTTTTCCTGGTTATTTTTCCTACCCTGCTGGCAGTACTAGATGGCCAGAGTGTATAGAAACAATATGTTTTTAAGGGATATACAGCATAGGGTTTGTGTTTTTTAATCGTAAAAAGATTATGGTATCATCATGGTCATAGCAGACACACAGCGACTTCCAGTGAATTTAGATACGGTAAGTGTATTTCTACAGTGGCCAGTCTCCACGGTGTTGATTTAAAACAAACTTTACAGACACTTTTTCACAGTTTACTACTGCTGGCCAAGTTTGTGTTGTGCCAATTACGAGCTTACAGATCCCCGCCTCCAGCCACACGGATGGTCGAAAAACAAATATGAAGCGAAAGAAAGTGAAACGCCCCGTTCACCCAGATTTGAGCTTGTCTACCATCAGCCTTTAGATATGAACCTAAAGATGAAGATATCCATCTAATGTCTGATTGGTGAGACTATACATAACATCTCATGGTGTTTGACAGGGTGGTTCTCGTACCCTGAGACAAGGAAGGATCCGGCCCTCGCACTTGCGCAGCGCGCCGCACCAGTAGACGGGGTCCACCGGCTCCACGTACAGCACCGACCTGCGGAGGAGCTCCACCATGTTCCCCCTCATCTCCTCCCCCAGATCAGCTCCTCCTGAGCTGTTGGATGGTCCGAGGCCCTGGGGAGGGGGGGGGGGATTTTCGTCTTTGAGGACAATAAAATGACAATCTAGGGCATCTTGTACAGGGATGCCTACACTATTCTACCATCATGTGAACCTAGGGATTCACCTAAGCCTCCCTGTAAGCCCCTTCTACTGTTCATAGACATCCTAGCATGTGCTCCATAGACAACATGTGAATGTGTGGTACCAAGACCTACAAGAACACACCGTGTTAGCATGCTAGTGGTACAGCATCATTCAGATATAGTTTTGGCAATAGTAAGTTATTCTCTCTCTCTCTCTCTCTCTCTCTCTCTCTCTCTCTCTCTCTCTCTCTCTCTCTCTCTCTCTCTCTCTCTCTCTCTCTCTCTCTCTCTCTCTCTCTCTCTCTCTCTCTCTCTCTCTCTCCTCATGTATGCGTGTGTACTCACAGCGGTGCAGTTGGAGGAATAGTCGAGGGGTTTAATAACTTTGAGCTGGTAGAACATCTTGCACACCACCATGACACAGGCCCACACGGCAGACACGTTGGAGGCTATAGGTCGTATCCGTGGAAATGGGAGGGCAAAGGCCCAGAGGACCAGGAAGACAAAGTTCATCAGGGAGACCTGGGAGGACCAAGACCAAAGGAACAGGAACAGGATTCAGATCCTCCCATATTTTGGTTTCATAAATATGAGTAGACCTGATACAAAATATGACATTAAAGTCAACTTAATTGTCATGAGTTTAAATAATTGGCCAAAATGATGGCAAAAACCAACAGACCTACTTAAACTTAAAGTGTTAGAAACTAGCACACACACACTGTCTCTCAAACACACACACACACACACACACACACACACACACACACACACACACACACACACACACACACACACACACACACACACACACACACACACACACACACACACACACACACACACACACACACACCTCTTGCAGGGAGACCCAGATGATGCCCGAGGAGACTATCTTAAGGCTGTGGAGCTCCAGCAGTGTCCAGCACATCTCCTGCACCCTGTGGAGGGCGGTCAGGCCGTGGAAGAGCAGCAGGCTGGCCCGGTCCACGATCACACCCCACTGGCCCTGACCTCCGCTCTGGGAATTCTCTGTTGGAAGAGGGAGCGGGGGGAGCAGGACTGGCGTTACAGACAATCAGAAATCAGAGTCCGTCCAACAACCTACTTTTACAAGAGATGGTGAATTGAATGTTTGGTGCACAAAGCCCAATATGCAATAGAAGACCAGACTGCAAAACAAAAACAATGTAGAATAGAATATAAGTAGAGTATAAAGTAAAGTAAGTATTAAAACGTATTTTAATAAAAAATAAAAACCCAATACGATTTCAGTCAAATATAATCAAAACTAAAAAACTCACATAAAAGGAAAGTATTTTGTCTTATAATAATACGACAACAATAATTTTCCAATCTCAAGTTATTTTTCCGCACACAAAATAGATCATGTTGGGCCCCTGTGAATCTCTGTGGATTTCACAGAGACTTGGGGCCTACCGTTAGCTTCTCCCTCCCCGACAGAGGGCTCCTGCTCCTGGGAGCCTCTCTCTGTGGAGGTGGACAGACCAACACTTGTCAGAGTGTCCTGGCTCTTCGCATTCAGCTGCTCCTTCACCAGCCTGGGGAGACAGCAGGTTCCTCTTAGCTAATGCTGTGATATATGAATGTACTATACATCTATACTGCCCTATTAGAGAACACACATGTATACATCCTTAGACTTTGAAGACCATATATTGATACTGACTCATGTTGACGTAATAATGCATACGTTTATTTGAGGCTTATAATTGCCAACATCCAGAAAAAAATGTAAACATTTCTCAAATGATCTTTAGGACAATAAAGTAACTGTTAATTAAGTAACATGCATTGTATTGTCCTAACGGGTTGAAAAATACGAAAAAATGGAAACTTACCGTTTCTGGAACTTGTCCAGGTTTTCTTTAATGCTGTGGGTTGAATTGAAGAGACATGTAAACATCACAAGTCCTATTGTCTCACATTCATTAAGAAAGTGTCTTAATTTGCACTCCGATTTGGGTTAAACATTAGTAGTGTGTCACAAATGCAGCTCTTACATCTCAGATATCACATTCACCGAACTCTCCAGCTCCTCTTCTCTGGACAAAGAGATTGACAGGTGAGATGACAAATCACATGTGGGAACTGTTGTTTTTGTTTTTTTTACACAATTCTCTATATTGTTTGTGAAAATTCTCTCTGTAGGAAATGTGTGTAGCCTCGGGAGAGGTGTTTATCAAATTATTTCACTCAACAGTTGACACAGAGCTTAAAGTATTTATGGATATAAAATCCATTATCCGGGGCACATTGAGTACCTATAAACACCCACACACACACATGGAACAGAGTACGTGTGGATGTGTTTGTGTGTGCAATGATGACACACTCACACACATACACACAGAAACACATTCCTAGAAACGCCCACACACACCCACACACACACACACCCCAGAAACATACACACACACATGCCCCAGAAACATACACAAACACACACACACACACACGCCTGACCTGGAGATCTGTCTTATGGGGACGTCGTGGAGGTCGGTGAGGGACAGGAAGTCATCGTTGAAGTAGTGTAGCTGGAGGATGCAGGCCAGCAGGAAGGCGGCAGGAAGCAGAATGCGAGCGAACAACTCCACTGTGTCGTAGCGCTCCAGTCCCAGGTCTCGCAGACTACACCCCACAAGGATGAGTAGATTACATCCCACTGTAGTGTCATTGTACAGTACGAGTATGATACAATGATGTACAGTTAGCAGCATCCAACCAGATGCAAAGTAACAGAGTGAAATTAAATGGAAGGAGTAGGAACAATATAACAGGTTGTATGGGAGGAGTATTAGGCCTACGTTATAGTTCGGGTCCTTGATTCTGATTGGCTCGAAGCCATTGTAAAATACGCATTCATTTTTAGTATTATTGCGCCTGTATGCTAAAGCCTGTATGCTAGCCTGTGTTGCTTGGCAGCCATTTTGCTGTCTTGAGGGCCTATATTGCAGAAGAATGATGATTTGTTTTCAATAAATGACCACATTTTATGTTGCTGTGTGTCTGTTTTGTGAAATCTTACTAGGCAGTCTATAGTAACCATTTTAATAACTGTTGTATAAATGCAATAACCCACTTGATTTACAGTGATTTTAGAACATAGCTGTTCTAAAATCACTGTAAACCATCTCTTGTGGTTTATTGCTTAAATACATGAAAGATCATAAGAAAACTTTAACAACACATCAGTGACAACGTATTTGTAGATTATATTTGTACGCAGGCAGTGGATGTTTTAAATGTGAGTGGTTGATGCGTCACATATTTGTTCATGTTTACCATGCATCCATGAGCTAGAAATGTGGTGCAAATGTGTGTATGCGTGTGTATGAGTATTTAGCAGGAAAGACAATTTCCGCAGGTGAAGAAAATCCGACACGATCCCACATGCAAGACTGTACTCAAACTATGCTAGGAGTGTCTTCCCACGATCCCAAACTAAAGCTAAAATTTAAATAAAAATGCATAAAAGTCACCAAAATATCTAAAAAGCAACATACCTACACATATCCTCTCTGTCTGTTTGTCTTTATGTCTCACTCTCTCTTCTTTTACAAACATTCATATGCAAACGCTCACCCTTCCTCGGACATGCCCATGATTTCCTGGAACAGCCCGGAGACGGTCCTGAACTGGTACATGTAGATGGCGATCAGCACCAACATGGAGTAGCCCACCACCACCGCCCAGAAGGTCTTCAGAATCCTCCGCCACACATCGTACTGGATCTGAAGAGACACCAAACTCAACCATCTGAGAGCTGGGGGTGTGAGATGCAGGCCTAAGCTCAGACACAGTTGCTTCAGTATGTGTTTGTTGGTATGTGGCCTGGTATTGATGTTGAAAATTAGTTTGTTATCCACCTGCTTAAAAGGTACATTTTGGTTTGAATGAGCTAAATGGACTTCAAATTTACCCTCAGGGATCAATATAATCTTATCTTGTCTTATCAACACAATTTTCTCATAACTGCTCTAGCTTGTCAAACCAATACGGTTATACGTAGCATAGAAATGTCCATGCCTTATTTAAAACACAATTCATGAACTCACTTCACCCTGGGGTGGGATTTAGATAATAGGCAACTGTTTTGAGGATTTAACGAGTCACAATTCAGATTTCCATTTGTTGTATTCACTACTATTCACAACTGTATATGTAATTCACCCTCATCATACAAGCAAAATGGCGGCCGTTACAAAATGTCCACACCCTTATGTATCATACAATAACGGGTGTGTGTTTAACAGTGCAGTGTTGCTGATGTTGTTCCAACACAGATTGATAATTCATTGCGTCATCTCCGAGGCCATTAGGGGCCCGCGTGTGTAAGTGGCTCCCAGAGATGTAAACGGTCAGCAGAAACTCAAGAAGAGCTCGGAAACGAGGAAAACGCCTGTGAAAATGTTTTTATGAGTCATAATCAATACCCTTAACTAAGAAAGGCATTCAAGTCTTTCACAGCATGGCTATGGTAGTTGGATAGTGTGTGTGTGTGTGTGTGTGTGTGTGTGTGTGTGTGTGTGTGTGTGTGTGTGTGTGTGTGTGTGTGTGTGTGTGTGTGTGTGTGTGTGTGTGTGTGCTTGCGTGTGTGCTTGTTTGAGCAAGAGAGCACAGAGAGACACAGAATTGGATCTGAGACTATTTAGTAAGATAAATATTGACTAAATATTTTGAATGTTAACATGAATGGTAGCTTTGTGTTACACTGAAAAATGTTGGATCAATCTTTCAAATAATGCATTTGCATCTTTGAAAATAATGCTTTGGATGAATCAAACACACACATACACAACTATAGACCTGTCTGAGGTCTATTTCAACACGGTTTGGGATATTCCTGATTTTGTTGATATTTTGTTCTGGACCGCCCACAAGCCTTCTGATTGGATAATGCTAATTATGCCAACAAACTCTCTTCTCAATTAGGATTACTGATTTATTTTGTACAACCCAGTGAATAGTTAAGTATCATAAAGATAGAAACATATTGTAAAAGGACTCACGTGGTACAGCACAACACATAGGAGGAAGAGGACAATGTACAGGATCTTATAGACCACAACCTGAGAAATCAAAATAGGTTAGAACAACCCTCCCCTTACACTTTCATTATTACATACTAACAGTTACATATATTGCACCACTCCCTGTATAACTTCAGTTCATGTATTCATTGTAGATTTATTTAAATGTATTTATATATTATTCCAATGGATTATTATTGTATTATTCACATATATAACACACATTTCTATTCTTTCATATGTGCTTTTATATTCATTTGAAAAAGTGTGTGTGTATACAACCTTGCCAGAGAAGCTGACCACGAAGAACATGGAGCAGCAGAAGAGGATCCAGTACTTCACCAGGATCGCCTTGACAGCAGAAACCAACATGGCCACCAGAGGAGACGGCTGCTCCTCCTCCGCTGCTGGACAGCACAGTGAGTGAAAAAAAAAAATTCAAAATCAAGCTCAAAACATCTCAAAATTAGTGAATAATGATATATTCACCCAAGTAATAAAATCAACCCATCAGATTAAGCGAACAAGTTAGCTCATTTGCCTAGCATAAGTTTACCAGATTTCTAAAATCAAAAATGTATATGACATTTGTAGTTTGGCGGTCGACATTATCAACAAAATATCTAATGTTATCATTTCTGAAATAACTGTCCCTGGAAAATGGGGACTGTCCCCGTAAAACAAAGATGTCTAGTCACCCTAGCCTAGCTCATTAGCCTTAACCCCCCTCAGGACAGGAAGTGAGACAAAGGGACGTTACAGGACAGGACTTTGACTTCATCGAGGGACTCCTCTTTCATCAGCTTCTGCTCCTGTATCTCCTGGAGCTGCTGCCGAAGCATCAGCCAAAAGCTGAAGGTATAGAGGATCTGCGGCACACACAGAATAGACAACAGGCGGTTATTACATGAAAACCTTTAGATAATATTGCAGATGGTTTCCTGCATAAATACACAGATTATACGTTCATATTCAATGTCTAAATCATCTTAATATTTATTCACATTCAAACAAGGCACACCATGGATTTTTGCTAAACCACCCCTCACCTTGGCGGCCAGGTGGACACAGGGCACCGGGTGGTAGCTGTTGAGGTCAAAGTCCCCGATGACGGCGAGCGGCAGACCCGGGTACAGCTCGGCCCGGCTGAGCCGCAGGGCGCTCATGAAACCCATGACCACCAGCACCGTGCCGTACACGGCCAGGAAGGGCGCCGACATCATGGCGTAGCGGCGTCGGTCACGCATCATCCAGATAATGCAGGACCACACCAGCAGGGCGAATGTCAGCCAGCTGTTGTAGGTGATGCTCCATACCTGGGGGAGAGGTGGGTGGGTAGTAACCTGACGCGCCAGATGGTTCGTTACACACAACCGTCTGGGAAGTCATCCTTGGAAACTGTCAAAAAATACTTAGCAGGGGATTGGATGAACCATCTGTCCATCACAGTCTATTTGCGGGCTAACTTCAACCAATCAGATCAACGAACCATACGACGTAGGAGGAGAGTGAAAACATCTTTTCCATTGAGAAAAGCCTTCAGTGCTGTGCTATGCTGAATATACTCTCTTGAATTTAACCTCTTCAGGAGCCGCCATTGTTGTTGTTTTTTTAAAGAACGTCACACCTAAACCACGCCCGTATCTGCCAGTAGTTCCTCATCGGTCTGAAACACTCAGTACGTTTACATGACACTCAAGAAAGTCGACTTATAGGCTTAGTCAAACTATGATTGGATTACTAAGATGCATGTATACACCTTAATCAAGCTATAATCGGTTCGAGTCGACTTACTCATTATCAGGTTAAGACCCCTAGATTATGCGATTCATAGTCGACTAAGCGTGCATGTAACCAGTCGGATTGGATTATCCGTTGAATTGCGTTCTGCGCATGCTCGAGATCTCTTCCCGGGGCCGTGAGCCGGAAGTAGAAAGAGACGATAGTCGTGTTGTTGTGGTTGTCGCCGCCGTCGGATAAGGGATAACGAGAAACGGCGATTTATTTAAAAAGGTGGCGCAGAAGATGGAGGAAGCCGGTGAATTAGTTACCCCCTTGGAGGGGTCTGTACCCTGAGATGTACCCTGTTCAGGAGGTCCTCTCCCTTCAAGACCCTGAGATGTCATGTCTACGCTAATGCAGTAATGCAATACATTCTCAGTTTTGTCCGTCCACCCAATCCCCTTAAGAATTGTGTCCCGGCCGCGGGAGCGCGCATGGCGTGCATTCATTAAAGGTGGAAGCACGCGGACACTACGCTTCCATTTCACCTAAGGCTGAATTAAAAGTACATGTTTTTCTAAATGTGGGTCATCAACGAGGTTGTAAAGTAGTAACTTCGGGCACATCTGTCAAAATAAATGTTTTCTCCCGACGTGTTTACGATCTTTATTCATTCATTCAGGGCTGTTCTGGTGGGAGAAATATGTTTTCAGTAGACAGCTGTCAACTAACTTTGGGTCGGCGGTGTATTTAAAAAGCTGGCGCAGAAGATGGAGGAAGCCGGTGCCGTGCCTATAGGAGTGTATCTTCATCAACGTGCATTCAGTACACACTACGCTTCGATTTAACCCAAGGCTGAATTTAAAGTCCATGTTTTTCTAAATGTTGCTCATCAACGAGGTTGTAAAATAACTCCGATCTTTATTCATTCATTGCGCCGCGGCCGAACTGACGGCGGTATTCTCTGATATATGAATCTTACAGACTGTGTCGGGTTCTCCGACTCTCTGGTACACAACAAGTAAAGACTCCTAGTCGGGTTTATCTCGGCCATGGGGAAAAGGAATTGGGGGAAATTAACTTTGGCTTTGACTCTGAAGTCCAGACTGAAACGCGACATGGAGGAGAAAGCGATGTTTCAGCAGACAGCTGTCAGTTCACTTCGGGTCCATAACATTTCTCCATTGACGCTCCACTGTTCCTCTCGGTCGTATGCCGACTCCTCCGCCGGCAGAGCAGCCGGAGGAGTCGGCATACGACCGAGAGGAACAATGGAGCGTCGGAGAAATGATATGGACCTGAAGTGAACTGACAGCTGTCTGCTGAAACATCGCTTTGTCGAATGAGTTTGTTGTTGCTGGTGACGTAAAGGGGTCAACCGGTGGCTCTATTACCACTAGTTGAAATGGGCACAGCGCCACCTATCGTACCGGGGCGTTACACGCTTCGGCCAATGAATCGATTTACTCGCCGCCATGTATACGCGGACAATTGCAGTTGTCCAGTTGCGGAGCATAGACGAGCTATGGCTTTAATCGATATAATCTGTGCATGTAAACGTACTGACTGTGGCTTAGCCACAAGTGCATAACTTGTAGCCTGGCAAGATGGATTCTCGCATGATCTCCCGAATACAGCTGCCTCGCAAGGTAAGGTGGGTAGGAGGAGTGGTGAACATTCAGGAATAGAAGCCACAGTCAACTCCGATTGGTCCTTTAACATTAACCATTTACCATTAACACTGCCAGTGTTTAGGGTTTGATTCCCACTGGGGGTCACCCGTGATAAGAATGTATGAGCTTACGGTGTCGTATTGTAAAACACGCTTTGGATAAAAGCAGCCATCAAATGCCAGATGTTTGACATATCAGCAGTGTCAACAGTCAATGACCATAGTACCTATTCACACCTTTCACTGTAACCATTTCTTCATTGTTTGAACTTCTAATGGACTGCATTGATATAGTACTTATCTAGCCAATAAAAGAGCTTTAAAAGGTGTTTCAGCCTAATATTACCCGTAAACTCTCTCTCTCTCTCTCTCTCTCACACACACACACACACACACACACACACACACACACACACACACACACACACATTCAGACACCGATGATTGCTCAAGGACATAACTGATAACTATAGCAAATAGCCAAAAGCCAACCCACCCCACACCCCCCATTACTACTATGGACAGTGCCTTTCAATACAGTACCATTTCAATGTGTTTGAGGTGCCTACTACACTATCCTGTGCCCAACTGTCGCAACAATCTTCTTCTACCTTCTCACATAGTCATTGATTTATATACATTAGTAATAATAATAATAATGGATTTTATTTTAAAAAGCGCCTTTCAGGTCACTCAAGGACACTGTACAAGAATACATTAAAATATACAAACACAGGATAAAAACACAGGATAAAATAGACATAATATGGAATGATCAACATAAGTCACAACATTAGTCAATGTATATAAACTTGTGTAACTTCACCGAGTCCCTTACGGACGTCTGCACTTAGCGGGACGAAGGCCTGCGGAAGGCCTGCCGCCATCATGTCATAGTTTTTTTTTTACCACAGTTAGTTGTGGTTTTTCTTACCATCATGATGATGAGGCCGCTGAGGTAGCTGTGCTTCTGCAGCAGCCTCCCCACCACCGCCAGACCCCCGGGACCCGCCGGCGCGGCCGAGCCCTCCGACCCCGGCCCGGTACCGGGCCCGGTACCACTGGGTTCCTCGGCACTGGGCTCCACCTCTGGCTCATCGACTGTCTCTGGCGGTAAGAAACACAGAACATTAGCGAAGAATTTGAATGCAAATGAAAGGAATTACATCAGTAGATATATGAGGGATAACGACGCAAAAAAATGCGAACAGCAAAGCGAATGCGAACGAATGCGTTCAGCGGAATTGATAGCCGCCGTGACGCGGCGCTCGCGAAGCAAAACTTCAGAGGTGCGTGACAATCCGACAAATCGCGGTATGAGCCCTGCACGAGGGCCGCGGTGACGTCATTTTTGGTTCGCGCAGTTCACGCACGCTGACTATACATTAACATTAGGCTTTATTTTTTTGTTTTTTTTACATAAACACATATTTACACACACATATTTCACTTGTGTATTATCAAAGGCTTTTTTTGATAAAGACTGCCATGCAAAAGATGAAAATAATGTAGCGTGATTTGGATTAAAAACGTCCCCCCCACACACACACACACACACACGCACACAAGCACAAGCACAAGCACACAAGTTGGCGTTTCTTGGATCTCCAGTTGGGCTTCATTCAGGTGAGATTACCTAGTGATGGAGACTCTTGGTTATCATAGTGTGATGGAGGGTAACAGTTGGTGTAGCCCGCCCCTCCCAACAGAGAGCCCAGCTCGTTTCCATGGAGATCATGCCAAGAGCTGCCCATCAGCAACACCATTGGCTGACAAAGACAAAACATCACAAGTGTTTTTACAGTCGGCTACTGTGTTAGTTAGCACCAGTGGTGGTTTTAGGCCGTTTTTTGGGGGGCTTCAGCCTCCCCTAAATTCAATCTCAGCCCCCCCCCCCCCCCCCCCCCCCCCCCCTGATCCTAGAACCGCCCCTGGTTAGCACCAATCAATAAAGTTTTCAGTTTTGACTACGAAGAAGCCCAAATGTCCAACATTAACTAAAGAGTCAAATGAACAAGGGTCTAAATACATGTGTTCATGTAATAGTAATAACAAATGTTTTTTTTGTTTAATTTTCACTAAGTGGCAATTTTGTGTGATGGGTTTTTACTTTTTAATAATGTTGACATAACCTTTTTAATATAATAATTCAATTAAAAAGGTTGTTTAAAAGGCATTACGTATGGTGACTGAATACAGATGGTTTTGTAGTGAATACAAGAAAAACGTTACATATCCACCCTCAGTTGTCAGTCAGCTCTTGTAAAAATGCTATTAAACACAGCCTCTGGTGGCTCATCGCTTGGATGAATGGGCCCGGTTACAGCACTCCTGATCACATTAGTGCTCAATTCAAAAGAAACAACAAATACACAAACAAAATAATAGCTCGGTTCTAGATACTGTACCTCATCGGGAAGATACGTTTCATCATCGGTACTGGTCAGCAGCTGAAAATGAATACAAATACATATTATATCAATACAGAAATTGATGATTGGCTGTCGAAAGGGCAATAATATAATTGGAAATTAATAAAAATAATTTGGAATAAATGTATTGAAACTGGTTGCGATGTGCTGGAGTTATGGTTATGGCTTTTTTAGAGAAACTGCAATGCACATTAAGGCCTTTTTCCGGTGGGTGCTTTATACATATGTCATGTAAGGGTAGTTTCAGGGCTGTAATGTTCAGAATCATATATCCTTAAGTGCCTTTACTGTAAGGCCCTTGAAGTTATGGGTTTTTTTTAACCATGGGGGCCCTGCTGGGTCAGCATAGGGTGTGTGAATTATCCAGCATCGATGGCTGCAATAATGGACAGGCACATTAATGGACAGCCGCATTATGCAGGTCTTTATCAAAGACAGGGGGGAAAAAATATGTTTTCACATCCAGCTTGTTAAAAAGTAAATTCAAAAGAATAGTAACAATATGAAATAATAATATGAAAAAAGAACATGAGAAAAGAAGAAACATTATTGATACTTAAATTAGGTATCCTCAAATAGTCGACATCTCAGGCCATGTCCCCACTACTCCAGATAAACTGTGTTTTCTGTCCATACTGGTTTGAGCCATTTTCTAAATGCTGTGGCAAAAACACATATTTATTTCTCTAATTTCACATGACGTATTGCGTTTGCTGGCATTACAAGACTGGCATTTTCAGTACTATACACTTGGGAGAATATCTTTGAAAGTTAACCCACTACTAAAACAGCGTTTTAGTGGGTGGACGGACAAAACTGAGAATGTATTGCATTACTGCATTAGCGTAGACATGACATCTCAGGGTCTTGAAGGGAGAAGACCTCCTGAACAGGGTACATCTCAGGGTACAGACCCCTCCAAAGAGGGTATATCTTGGGTACAGGGTACACTCCTCTTGGGTACACTCCTGAACAGGGTACAGACCCCCCAGAGAGGGTACATCTTGGGGTACAGACCTCCTGCTTGTCCCCGGTGACGTAGAGGATCCTGGAGAAGCTGGGGGGAATGTCGGAGTCCCTGGGGTCCACCAGACTCTCACACTCCTCCTCACAGTCCTCCTCACAGTCCTCCTCACACTCCACTGTGTCCTTAGACTGACAAACATAACAACAACACAACAACCACGTCCGTGGTAAAAAAAATCATATTGCAAATATTTTGACAGATATTGCGATTGCAATATGATTCACTATTAGTGGGAATGATCATCAATGATCAATTTTCATTGAAAAACTATTAAAATCATGATGTGACATTTGTTGGGGACTGTACCAAACAAACATGTTTTCTTACATCTGGAGAAAAAAAATGGTAGTCCAGGGCATCTCTGCAGCACTACAGTACTTCATTTTGAATGGTGTTACATTAAATGTCTAAATACATTTAGACATTTTACCCTTATCAAAAAATTGCAGCTCCTGCAATTTGGATATTGCACTTGGCCATATTGCGATTTGGACACACACACACACACACACACATGCACGCGCATGTACACACACAGACACACACACACCTCTTCCTCCGTGACGTGGACCCAATTGTGCAGCAGGGCCACCAGTGTGTAGTAGAGTAGCAGCAGGACCAGTGGGTTCATGAAGTCGGGCCAGCTGACCTCAGGGTGCAGTCTGAGGGAGTGGGGCTCCGATGCGTTGGTCCTGATCACCCCCGTCATCCCCAACAACCTGGAGGTGCGAGGAGGAGGAGGAGGAGGAGGAGGAGGAGGAGGAGGAGGAGGAGGAGGAGGAGGAGGAGGAGGAGGAGAGAGGGAAGCAGATGGAGAGCAATGGGAGGTGTATATAACAAATTATTTATCAGGCATGTTTTGGTTGCATGTGTTTTGGAGGGCAGTCTTACAGAATAAAAGTATGCATGCAACTTTCATAGTACATTGTCATAGTATTTTTGTTTTTTATATGAACTATGTCCAATGGTCAAATAAAAAAAAAGTTGTACAGTTTTCCAAGGCATTCATTTGTATTATGGTACATTATATTATTATATAGTCAGTGAGACAACAGAAATGTCCACAGTCTACCAGTTAAGCAAGATGTTTGAACCCTTACCTGCTCCTGAATGATATGCATCTAAAATTCACTGTAAATCGCTTTGAACAAAAGCATCTGCTAAACAAATCAATAGTAAAACCAATAGGATCTAATATTCACTTTAAGTTGCTTTGGATAAAAACAAAAAAAAAAAATAATATTACTACAAATAAAGGCTTTCATTCTCCGCAGCCCACCTGGCGTAGACGTCGTGGGGCGGGACCATGGCCTGGGCCAGGGGCAGCTGGTAGAGGTAGAGAATCAGCAGGTGTCCGGCGCTGAAGAGGGCCAGCATGACGCACAGGGTGCTGAAGAGGAGCAGGGAGAGCGAGCGGTGGAAGACCCACCACCACACCAGGCCCAGGAACACCAGGAAGTAGAGGCAGGACGTCAGCGAGGGCAGCGTGATACCTGAGAGGTCAAGTGGGAGGGGTCAGAGGTCAGGTGGAGGCTTCATTCACGCGTATTGCACATTGAATTTAAGTGTATGTGAGGTTATTTTTGCACTACACACGTACACACACATATAGGAAGAAACACACACACACAGGTTTTTTGCACTTGACACGCACACAGTGTGTGTACATCAACACACACATATATGAAGACACACATGCAGTGCACACACACAAGAATAGACGCAGGTTTTTAAACTGAATGAAAAGTTATTTTGCAGTGGACCAAACACACACAGTCAAACACAAATAAACTCGAGCCGAATAATACAAGATGTAACCACACACATATTCCACATAATTAGTTTTTTTTTTACCTGCCATAGTGGCAGAAAATCCACTGACCGAGCAATGGTTTTATTATGGGACCCTGAATGTTTTACCTGCCAACAAGTCAAATCTATAAGCATTTTGTATCCTGCTCAGTGCTTACACACCAACACACACACACACACACACACATGGGACGGACCACAGATTCATCCATCATCATCCATCCATGTTGTGTTGTTGTCTACCTGCCAGTCCCAGCAGGATGGTCACCACCACCTTCCCCGCTGTGTTCATGATGGCCGACAGCAGCAGTCTGAGCCCCGCCGCAAACACGATCAGCTTCTGGACGAATTCGGGCGGTTCGGAGTTCACCACCACCGTACTCTCGTCTGAGCTGTCAAAGGACGAGTCCCCTGTGATGTCACTTCCTCCCTCCGACTCTGAGTCGGTGGTTTCCTCTTCCTGTGAAAATACAACTTTGTACATAACCAGAATAATGTACTGTTGGTGTCTTCTTTACAATGCAGCTTTCCTAGATAGGAAATAGTTAGTTATTGGGACATGTGTGAACATAGCTTCTGTGTGTTTGTGTGTGTGTGTGTGTGTGTGTGTGTGTGTGTGTGTGTGTGTGTGTGTGTGTGTGTGTGTGTGTGTGTACCTCGGGGTCAGACGGGAGGATGCCGTTGTCATGGAGACTGATTTGGGGCACGGGGCGCAGTAGCTTCTTCAACAACCTCAGGATGAAGATAGAGGCTACAAACAGACCAAAGTCTGGGGCCAGGAGACGCATAATGTTGCCAGGGTCTACGGCGCTGAATCTGGAAACACGCACACACAGACATAAACACACAGTTGCAAAACACACACACAATAAACAAGACTAATGTTGTTTATTGTGTATGTTATTATAACATTGTTAAATAAAAAGTTTCTGATATTGGGAATAATAGATATTTGAAAAGGAATCTTACCTTACAATACCCAAATGGTAAAGGAACACATCCCAGTGACCACTAGCTGTTGAGTAATTAACATATACAGTACATTATTTAGTTGTGCATTATTTAGAGTACACATAGTACATTATTTAACTGCCGTACATGATGTTATTTTGGCTAGTCTTACTAATCACATGGAAGCTGCTGCATTAAATGTACTGTCTAAATAACACAAATTAGATTCCAAAACTAAAGTTACACAATTCAGATATTCGAATAAGAGGGAGCCTATTAGATTAGAAATGACACAGAACTTCAACAACATTTGTTGCACTTGCTATGCACATGTTTGCTTACCACTTTTTATGTATTCAAATCAACGATGGAAAGCAGTCTCTTCTCTTCAGTAGTAGGCTTGTGTAAATGGTTATTAGTCTTGTGGTTTGAGGCAATGAACATCACAAGTTTTTTTGGCTGGGACAGGTGTGTTTTAAGGCAACTCCCTCTACTAGATTCAACTTTGTATTAAAAGGGGAGGGGCTTAAAAGCAGATTAATCATTAGTTGATAACAGTAGTGGGGAGTTTGAGCCTTACCGCTTAGTGAGATGTAAGCGAAGGGGATCTGCATGAAGCACTGCAGCGCCAGGAACGTCACGCTGGTGTAGATGATCGTCCTGACGAAACCCCCGGTCTTACCTGAGCACAACCACACGTAGACCCACGTCATCATGATCAAATATTATTCAATTGCAATCATTATTTGATAACGTGCTCTAATAATATTTAAAACATTTTCGTTTTTAATCAACATATACTTTTGTTATTCATTTGATTTTCTAGCATTAATTAATCTTAACATTAGTGTCATTCTTTACTGTAAGAATAAGAGAAGACAACATGTAAGCCTACAATGTAAATATATAATAATAACTAATGTCTTAAATATAAAATCAACTCAATATTATAATCATGTAGCCTTTTAACCTGTTATAAATCAGAGGCAGACTAGCCAGAAAGACTACAAACACAGAAAATACATCTTGCTGATTGACACTTTAGCAAGTGGATTAACCTATAACAGGATAATGGTTGTTAATCAAAGTATCATAATTCAATAACTTGAAATTGTGCTTTAAAAAAACACGAAAATGCATAGCAATGCATTTGGGATCACTGTATTGCTAATAACATTAAACAGATAGACATTCACATCATGATAAATCCATATAATTTGAAGTTGATAAATATAGAGGGCCACTTTCAGTGTAAAGGAACTCAAACCCCTGCTGTTATTTTCAACTTGTTTGAGAGTATATGATACAACGAGAAAGTGTTTTTTGTTTCACTCTTAACCACGTTAAACAGCAGCAGAGGACCTGCTATGATCCCGCTATGTGAGACTGACTGTTGAAAATTGAAAGCATGAAGAAACAATGCATTAGAAAGTGATATTGACTAACATTAGCCCGGTCAGCAAATGTGTTTTTGATGATCAGGATTTTAACTGAAAGCCCCCTTTCACCTTTTTCTGCTCTCTTCCCCACCACTAATCTCCCCCACTCACATGCACTCACATGCACACTGACGAATGAGTTTCATGCAAAAGAAATGAGTGTATGGCCCCACGCACACGCACGCACACACACACACATACACACACACACACACTGACAGACACCCACCCGCACATGTGCCACACACACACATGCTCAGGATAGTGTAATGACCAGGGTGTTGACTCCCAGCCTAGAAGTTCTTGGTTCAATTCCTCAACAGCCGACATGTACAAGAGGCCAAACTCCTACCTGTAACCCATAAATGTACTGTATTCACTGTAATTGGGTAACAGTGACTGGCTGGAATAAATACACATTGTTACAGTCCTATGCATTGACCACCACCAGTGATCGGAAGTCTATGGTGTGACTGCGGTGAAGACACGCACATCTCTCAGCAAATAGTTCCAGATGTAAGCATGAAGAGAAAGCCCTGACTAAATGCTGACACCACAGCTTTTAATTCCACACAGTAATTACCAGGATATGTATAATTGATTTGACTGATCTGACCGCATCCCTTTACAAAGCACTACTCCGAGGAAGAGACATAGATACTTTAATTCATCCAAATGCATTGATCAATACGGAGATGGCCAAACACATGCCCTCACACACACACACACACACACACACACACACACACACACACACACACACACACACACACACACACACACACACACACACACACACACACACACACACACACACAAGCTTTTAACAAACAGGCACATCCGCAATCATACAAACTGCTGCCACAGTTACACTTTCTCTCTCTTTGAGTCACTATTTCTGGCATAAATATCATACACACACACTGAACACTCACTGGACATTGTGTCTAAAAAAGGCACCAAGATAAAACTCTACTATGTTAACAGTCGCTCATACAGTGAGTGTGTGTAAGTCATACAAGTCAATGGTAAAGCTCAATACTAAAAGAGAACACGCTACACAATTGGTTCACCAATCAGTCCATATCCTGACTATCATTAAAGTATCTACACAAAACAAGAACATGTAAAGGCTGTTTTCTCAACTCATTGTTGCCAGCAGTTGAAAAGCATTCAAAAAAATGCTGTTGGTCACCAGCAGGTCTTTACACACTCTAAAGGGACATTCATAGTGCATACCTGTTCCCTCCTCTCTCCCATCCTCCTCAGCAATGTAAGTTCAGGGGGACATCACCAGTGTGTTTTTAATATATTATTTTTTAATAATTTAATCATCTTAGGAGGAAAGTCCTGTTCTAGCTCATTTGGTAGAGCATGGCATTAACACCACCAGGGTTAGTGGTTTGATTCCTACCCATGCTAAGAATATATGCACTCACAGTAAGATGCCATGGATAAAAGCGTCCACCAAATGGCTTGTGATTAATTGTATTTTATTTGATAAATCATTAATTAATTAATTAATTCATTCATTCAACCTTTATTTCAATCTCGAGGAAACATTGAGGGCATGCCCTCATTGTCAATGATGTCGAGAGTATAATTAACATAAATACACAAAAGTACACACAAATGAGAACACAAACAAACAACAACAGAATACAGTTAACAGTTAAAAACAGTTACATTCAAGAGTGGAGTAGTTATGTAATCATGGTTTTAAATTGACCTATAGGTACAATTGTGTTACACATTAATGTGTGTTGTAAATTGTTCCAAGAGTATGCAGCACAAAAACTAAGAGCAGTTTTCCGAAATGTAGTGTTTGCACGCAGGACTTCAAGCATTAGCCAATCACTTGAACGAGTCAAATAATGACTATTATAATGAAATCCTAATAGCATGTTCTTATAGGTCATGTCTTACCCTTCATGGTGATCAGGGTGGGGGTGGGCAGCAAGGGCAGAGTCAGCAGGAAGAGGAAGTAGACCACCGACAGCCCATTGTAACGGAACGACGAGGCTGAGAATAAAGAAACAGATGTCAAAATAAGCAAGAGTTTTCCAACTGTTAAATGTGATAACCATGAGCATATAGCATGGCTATTAGAGAAAGTTGGAAAGAAGATGTATTTTATTTGTAGGTGCAAATATAATACACAAATACAATCATATGCTCTATATATTATATTGTAACTGTTTTTTCTATACTAATTATTATCAATATAAAAAATTAAATGTAAGTGTTCATATTTGTAATAATGTGTAATGTATTTAGCATTTTGGTATTTATGCAATGAGGTAGTGAGAACATTGCCGAGAATAGCATCTTCAGTGTTTAGAGTATCACCCTGCAGTTTCACTAAAGTAGGATTTGCATTTACTCAAAATAAACTCCAATAATTGTGCACTATCTGATCCTTACTGGTTCATATTTACTGTTACCAGGTGATATGCACACCAATATGCGTGCTTATATATATATATATATATATATATATATATATATATATATATATATATATATATATATATATATATATATATATATATATATATATACAGTATATATATATATATATACATATATATATATATATATATATATATATATATATATATATATATATATATATATATATATATGTGTGTGTGTGTGTGTGTGTGTGTTTTTTAATGCAGAGGAGCAGCAGAAGAGCTTAAGATAATTTAGAACCATGTGCAATAAAGGCAGCAGTTGTATTTGATTCAATGTATGCTTCTATTTATAGTAATTGTAATAGTAATAGTTATCATTAAGTTATGATTTAATTTATCAATACTAATCATTGAGTATGAAATCATTCAATCATTAATTTCATGCATTTTAATTTACATTTTGTTAACAAAATATGTTGCTATTGTAAAATCTCCTGCCTTCAGGATATATATATATATATTATATATATTATTATTATTTTATTTTTATTTTTTTTCTAGAGGAGATTGAAAAAACAGCTACTGATGATATTACCTTCCAGTACTCTTTGATAAACACATTTATCTTCGATCTTTGCTAAAAATGTATTCTTGTATCTAAAATACGCCACTATATTTAATCCTTAGTATCAGTATCGAAATCGGTCCCAAAGGTCCAACATTGGATGGGCTCTTTTTCAAAGAAAACATTACACATACAATCAGGTATTGATATTTCAGCACAGACAACGCAAATATTGTCATTAAACTATACCCTTAATATGCACACATGTGAAATGTGTGCATGTAATGCGCACGTCCATCCCTGTCATTACTCTCAGTTGTTCAAAAACAACACACAGTGGTAGCTGGAAAAAGAATGGAAAGAGAAGTACAAAACTACCAGCAGAGCGCTATCAAATAAAACCCCCCAAACAATCCAGAAAACACAAAGCTGGTAGCCTATTCCTCAGTCGATTCTTTGGTGTCTCTAGAATCACTGAGGAGCTCTGGTCTGTAACTTACCGGCCAGCAGGAGCAATGGCAGCACCAGGTTGTAGAGCATGCCCACCCTCAGGTCCCCAGCCATGTCTGCCTCGTTTTACCCAGCGTAACAACGACAACAACAACAACAGCAGCAGCAGCAGCAGCGCTCCACTCCCAGACAGCCAGACCCTGGGAAAAGGTTTTGCCTGAGCAGTCTAGAAGAGCCCTCCGTCTGCTGGTGTCTCAGAGTGAAACTCTGGTCCACTCACACATCTCTCTGAAGCAGCTCCGCATGGCCCCAGATGCATGCCATCCTCCGAGAAGGCCGAGGGAAAGAGACAAGGAGAGAGAGCGAGAGAGCGGGGTAGAGATGCTGATCGTTGGTAGTCTCACAGCACCACCTGAAGACCGCCTCAAAGAGGGAACCGCGTCGGTCCGGTAGAGAAGGACACAAACGAGACAATGGGGGAACGGAGAATGCCTCTTCTCAACATGAAATAGTTTTGGCCTGAAGCCCTCCTCTTTTTCTGTCTCTGTTACACCCTCCCTTCCACCTCTCACGCTCCTCTCTCCTCCCCATACTGTCTCTCCATCTCTCTCTCCCCCCCCCCCCCTTGTCTCCATCTCCCCCCCCCCCCCCCTCCACCCCCCCCACTCCTGTCTCCGTCTCTTTCACTATCGCTCCCTCTCAGGAGCTGGCATAATGGGTTATTATAAGGGAGCTTTTTTTATAACCCTGATGTGCGCTCAGAAGAAAACCGCTCAATTCTCACACCACTCAAAATAGAAGAGTGCAAATATTGGGTCAAATAAATCCAGAGAAGCAGTGGCCAGTGATGCCAGTGGGCAATGTGTGACAATCTGACAATGCTAAAAAAAATGTGCCATGATATTAAAATTTGGAGAAACATCTCTTTGGATCTACTTCATTTTTTGAATCTTTATAAGTGATTTTTTTCCCCACCTTAGCATGTGCATGTTGCCTATAGTGTGTGTGTGTGTGTTTGTGTTTTGTGCATTTGAATGCGTGCATGCATGTACACGTGTACCTAAAAGGATATACACGCGTGCACATGTGTTGAAATACTAATCATGCATCTTTAGGCCTGTTTGTGAAGATGTGTGTGTGCGTGTGTGTGTGTGCATGCATTCACGCGTGCGTGTTCACATGCATGTACACACGTGTGCCTCCCCACTGTGCTTGTGTGTATTGCTTTATATATGAATATGTTATTCTGACACATTGCTATAATGCTGTATGATCCGCGGCCCTTTGTTTGCTCTCTGCAGCCCGGTCAGGCTGGCTCATCGTGTCTGTGGGCCGAGGGGAAGTCTATCTAATATTCATAGCTGTGGGGCCATTAGAGGCTAGTGTGACTAACAGAAGGCTGATCAATGACGGCAGCAATATGATCAAGAAGGCTAACTTAATCTCGAAGAGTAACTACACGCAAGACTATTGCTATACGTTTGTAGCCATCGGAACCGCAAACAGTCATCTTGAATTGGGCTAAAATGTGCCGAGTGTGCCTCAGATTTGAGCATCAACTGTTCTTGTAGCACAGCCAGAGGACTAGTTTAGTTCACACGTTGCAAAAAAGTACGTAAAGTGATGTTACGGTGCACATTTAAAAAGCACCCTAAGGATTTAGATACTTTGTTCTTATTATTCACAACAATTTTTCTTTAAATCCGTTAGTTGTCACTGGTGCCCAGTGTACCAAGGGTGATGAATTTTAACCTACCAACAAACTCACAAAAGTAGTTCAGTAGCAGTTACTACAAGTATTGGTATCAATCTATTGGACGCACTGGCAGAGAGCCTTGAATATTTTGGCAATTGAAGATGTTTAGTAGTAGTATGTAGTACGTTAAGTAGAAGGATATTATAATGATCATATAGCTCTTCAATGTTACTGTACTGGATTTAATTATACATTGAAGTATTTACCACAAATTGTCCAACATTTGCCCTGAATATTATATTACATGTCAATGTTGACAGCCGGTGAATACTATTGATATTTTAACCGGCAAACCCGAGTTGATATTGCTCTATGTATGTTTATCTTGGACTCCACTGAGTGCTGCAAAATATGAACGACTGTATTCAGTATCAATAACGCACAGAGTGAGAGAATCCATAGAAGCTGTTGAGCCAGCATGCAGAACAAGTGTTTCAAGTCCAAACACCACAGAGACACTGAAAACAAACACTGGCGAGACCATCCCGTCATACGGACAGAATCAATGACTATTGCTACTTCATACACACAATTCAACTAGAGCGGGTCTTCAAACGCTTGAATGAATTTGAAGTTCTTTCGAGATGCATCCCAATTAAAAATCACATTTTGAGAATGTGTCTTGACTTGAAGAAGTACCAAAACCAAATTTAAACCAAATGATGGCATATTAGCTACGACTAATATAGTGGGCAGTCTGTACACTTGTGGCTATGGGTGTTTGACTCCCAGCCGAAAGGTTCAATCCCCTTCTCCGTGGGCTACTTGTCAGCGTCCATGAGCAAGGTACCTAACTTATAACCCAACCTGCTCATCATAATGACTTGTATATGAATTCTTTGTAACTTTTGGATTACTGTGTCTCCTCAATGACCACATAATATTATGAATAACTATGACCCCACAGCAATTCATTGACATTGACATTCATCTAAATCGATGTTTGTCTTGATATAATTCACGATTTGATATACTTTTGCGAAACAGTCCACCTGTCCATGGTCCGAAGTTAAACTCTTGCTATGAGTGCCTAACAAGAGCTAGTGTTTAAATGAGCCAGAGATTAAACTTCTAGACCACATGGATCAACTGAAGATGATCACAGAGGAAGGCCTCTCTTCTGAGGGTGAATTAACCCCTTAGACTCAACGAGACGAAGGGGAGAGACAAAAAGCCCACTCAATTATTCCTCGGGAGTATGGATCCGAATTGATTATGATGGGAGGGAATGCTGAGATGGCTAACACAAGCAATGTTGGACACGCACAGTAAAAACACAATGTGCTGTGGGAAAAAAACACTGTGTGTGTGTGTGTGTGTGTGTGTGTGTGTGTGTGTGTGTGTGTGTGTGTGTGTGTGTGTGTGTGTGTGTGTGTGTGTGTGTGTGCGATAGCTCAAGTGGGAATAGTAGAGATCCTTGTGGGGCTGTTCTAATACTAATGGCCAAACAGCTTAACAGTATTTTAGCTGCTTATGAAAGACTACACTACTTACTACTATTTAATCATTTAGTCATTTATTCATCCAAAGGGACTTACAGTGACATCTATTTTTGATAGATGTAGTTAATGAGCAGATACGGGGGTAGTCACCTTGCTGAAAAACGCCAACAGGTATTGTAATGTGTTTGAGTCAAACACCCCTAACTGATCCTCACTATCCTGCCCTGGCCCGTCACAGTACAGACACAATCAATGGCCCTATATGACGACAACTACCTCCCAGCCTCTTGTATTGAGGGGTTACTCTGACTCTGGGAAGGTTGGGCTGCACATTGTAACAACCACGGTTAACTGCTGTTCTAAGCTTATACAGTACAGACGAAGAAATGGGTACTCGATCATTTCTTCTTCAAAGTTCCCTGAAGTTACTTGGAAGGGACATTGAAAAGGGAGTATTGTATCCTAATACGCTGTGTTTAAAATGATCCCCAAAAGAGTTTGGCTCTGGGTTCATGGGGACCATAATGGTTAATAATGAATGGCATGTTAGCCTAGCAAATGGGCTGCCCCTCCACAGAGATACAAGCTCATTTAGGTAATACCAAACGGTCCAAACCCACCCACAATTCCCCCAGGAAGACCCCTGTATTTCCATCTTAGCAGAGCTTTCAGGGGGCTTACATTCAGTCGACTTCCACATGCAAAACCTGAAGGCCACACCACTTTGTGTGTGTGTGTGTGTGTGTGTGTGTGTGTGTGTGTGTGTGTGTGTGTGTGTGTGTGTGTGTGTGTGTGTGTGTGTGTGTGTGTGTGTTTCCCAATCAAAATCACATTTCCTATCTGACTGTTTAATTGAGAATTATTTCTTCTACTTGTATGTATAGAAGTATGTGTTTGTTTGTTCACTCAAATGTTACTCTCACAAAAACGAGGTCACGAGGTGAGGATTTCTTAATGATCATTGGCTTGAGACTCTACAGAGAAATTAAAAAGGTCTCCCTGAGGCTCCTGACGACCAGGAGGTTGCTGCCACCTAGCGGTAAAGAGGCAGAACTGAAGGGGACAAAATTATCTGCTTGGGAATGTCTAACTTTTTTTCGAAAATACAGTTAGCAATTTTATACTGGGTTAATCTTTATTTTACAACTTTAAAAGCTTAGATAATTAGAAATAGTGTATTTGTATTAGTATTTTTGGAACATTTAATATACCTAGTATGTGCAGATCCACAATATCCAGTTAATATTTTAAAAGGTATGGCTATGTTAACTGAAAAGTGAAATTCGATTACCTATAGTATATGGTGCAGCTACAATTTCAGTATATATTTAAAAATACATGCTACAATATAGGCCTATATAGTATATCTTTCATGGTAAAGAATATTATAACCTGTTTTTTCAATATAATATCGTCAAACCAATTTTACATTTGAATAATGTAGCTCATGTAATGTAGTGATATAGTTTGTAACGCAGTTCTCAAGTGAATACAACACTGTAGAGTGGGCTATTTAAACAGCGGACAGGGCACATGTGCACAATTGGGCTACTAAATAATAACAACAATACAAAAAAATACACGATTAAAATAAAAAAAATAAAAAATACGAGTTTAAAATAAATGTACAAAAAATACAAGATTAAAAAATCTATATTTTTAAAATACACGATTAAAAAAATCTATATTTTTAAAATACACGATTAAAATAAATAAAAAATACACGATTAAAATAAATGAAAAAATACACGATTAAAAAAAAACAACAACACACGATTAAAAAAAATACACGATTAAAAAAATAAATTAAAAAAATACGCGATTAAAATAAATTAAAAAATAATAATAATTTAAAAAAAATACACGATTACAAAAAAAAAAAAAAAAAAATACAAGATTAAAACAAATAAAAAATAAAAAACACGATACAAACAAACCCGGGCTCCCTCCCATGATAAGACCCCCACCCTGGTCGTGACCCCCCCCCCCCAGTATAGTTTCTTTGAAGAGGGCGCCGTTTTCCTCCGCAGCGCGCGGCCATGCTGACGCCCCGCGCCATCATGTGATGCGGCGCTCCTTCCCAGGGTTCAGCTCGCCCCACCCCGTCTCTCCCACCCCGTCTCCCAGCCCGTCTCTCCGGCCCACTACTCCCGTAGAGAGAGAGAGGGAGAGAGAGAGAGCGAGAGAGAGAGAGAGAGAGGAAAAGGGGGAAAAATAATACCTCCGAGGAACTGGTTATTCCTACCTTTACAAAAACCCCTTCACGACCAGCCCAAGGAGGAAGCGGCCTTCGCGGCGGAGGGGGGGGGAGAGAGAGAGAGAGAGACAGAGACATAGAGCGAGAGAGAAACCAACCAACCCTGTGCTGTGTTTTTTTTTTACAACCCGTGTGGCCATTTGTGAACGTAAATTGCACATGTAGCCGCAGCCCCGCGGCTCGGACTCGGGAGGGGATAGCAACGCCGAGGCTTTTTTGACAGCAGCAAGCAGCAGCGGCGGCGGAGCTTCGCCTTCAAGAAACCCGGAGGAGGGAGGAGGAGAGGGGGGGGGAGAGAGAGAAAATGTCGGAGGACTTTTGACGTCTTCGCCACGTTTTTGACCCGAAAAAAAGGGGGAGTCGGGAGCCCGTCCCCGGGGGGACGGTCGGTCGTCGTCTGGGGGGGGAAGAGGACTATCCGTGTTGCCGTTTTTTCGGGGGGCAATGGACGATGCGAGGGGCTGAGACACATTTCGGCAACAAAAGCGAGGGCAGAGAAGGCCCTCTTGGATTGGAGAGAGAGACAGAGAGAGAGAGAGGGAGAGAGAGAGAAAAAAAACCCAGCAAAAGGAAACAGCCATCATCATAAATAAGGAGGACGAAATTTTTCTGCCTGAAATTCACCGTTTCCAAGGAGATCCGCGTCCAGCCTTTTTTTTCGTGCATATTAACACGTAGCTAAGATAACGACGGAAGCGATGGAAATATCACCCATGTAGTTCATTTTTTTTTCTTGGTGTGTGTTTAAAGTGTAAATATATATATTTTTTTCCTTTCCTCCTCCGTGTTCACCTGGTCGCCAGACAGAGACGGTTGTGGCTTCGTCTGTGTGTGTGTGTGTGTGTGAGGGGGGGGGAAATAAATAGGAAAACACATGAGAAATGTGGATTATAAAACGTGCCGGAAAAGACCCATAGCGCCGAGCGGGGCGGGCTGCTCAGACACGCCGAGTTTGCGTCGCTGTCACGGGCGACGGTGAGACGCGAGGCCCGGGCCTCGGGACGCCACCTAGCTCCTCCATGCTATAGACGTGTGGACGGCGTAAAAGGGGGTGAACTATACCTCCTTTTTAAGTGTCAAAGCCGCAGTTCGCTTATTGGCACAGCGGGGAGGTAAATACATTAAAAACTGCATGTGAAGAAGGAGAAGAAGGAGGAAAAGCCGAGGAGAATTGAGCTAAGTGAGAAGGCGGCCTCGGTGTCGTCATCAGCCGCGTATCCTGCCCTCCTTTTTTACATCTCCACCAAAAACATACTCGTTATGTAGACATAGTTTCCAAAATACTCGTTATGTATACATAGTTTAAACACACACACACGCACACATACATATATATATATATATATACACACACACACACACAAGGTGGGGGGGTGGGTGGGGGGGAAATAACTGAACGAAACCGAGACTCGAACCCAAACCCTACCGACCGCGTAAATGTCGTTGACGTTTCTGCCACATTTCTCGCGGGTCTAGAAACGAGTTGTGTGTTTTTGTTTTTGTTTTTTTTATTATCATTTCTTGCTGTGCTGACAGCGTTACACCCCCCTTCCCCACCCTCACCCTCACCCACCACTGGACCCCGACCTCATCTTGCGGGAAGATGGGTTGTTTGGGCAACAGTAAGACTGAAGACCAGAGAAATGAGGAGAAGGCACAGAGAGAGGCCAACAAGAAGATAGAGAAGCAGCTCCAGAAAGACAAGCAGATCTACAGAGCAACACACAGACTACTACTTTTAGGTAAGAAAGAGGTGTGTGTGTGTGTGTGTGTGTGTGTGTGTGTGTGTTGGTTTGACATGTGGCCTCTCTCTCTTTTCTTCTCTCTGCTTTAACACACTGTGGGCCATGTTGTTTTGTACCACACTGTCTGAACAACTTTGTCATGGCACAAAAGAAGGAGGAGGAGGAGAAGGTCCACACATAGGGTTGTGTTGATCTGTGGACAACACGGTGTTGTGACCTGACACCCTGCTGCCCACACATGTTACTTTAAAACGGGGATCAGAGAGTTGGGCGGTTAGTCTTTAACCGATGTGATGATGGTATTCCCTGTTGTACGTCTGGTCCTCACGTTTCAACCCGGTACGAGGCTGCAGATGACAGTGCAAAACATGAACGTGTGTCTGGCTCAACATGTGGTTCGTTTGGGTGTGTGTGTGTGTGTTCCCCATGTTGTTTGTGTGTGTGCTTTAGTTGTATTTATTGAGTGTACTCTAGGCTGTAGGCTGTGTAGGCCTATGATGTACGAGCATCTGACTTTACCTGCCACTATATCTTCCATAATGAACAAGGCAACTTGTATTGTGTCAATGCATTTGTATGACCCTGGCTTCCCATCCCGAAGCAGTCACCATGTACTGTTTGGGAATCATAATATTTGATTAGAGGACCGTCCAGAGAGCATGTGCACTGGATGTCATGCACGTATTTGTTGAGGAGGAAGTTATGACTTTGGAAAGCAGAAGGACAGGACCCATGGCACAACCCCACCAGAAAGCCCAAACAAAGATGTCTGCCGTCAACAGTTTACCTACCTTTCTGTTATATAAGCTGCTGGTTTGACTCCACCACACATTACAACCCTAATCTTAACCCTATTTGACGTTGAACATAGTCCAACATATGTTCTAATGATGTGCTGTGAAGTACTAACTTATTGACAAACCTTTTTGTATTCTTTAATCAAAGTCAGCCTACAGCCTAGGCTTTACAGTCAGACGTCAGATCTTATTAGCCTATTGAGCTAGCATTTCAGTACCAGGTTATACCACCAAGTTATTGTACATATTTAATGGGATAGTAGTGCTGTTCATGGTTCGCTAGTGGAATATACAAGTCACAAATGGGGCACAGGATAGCTTTGTAGCCCTGTTCAGCTTTTAGGCATACAAATTTGTGGAAAAACTGAAAATGACTCGTTGTCACTTATATATTTTCTTTGACCATTTGTTATTAAATTGGGACATTTCCTAATAGACAAAACGTGTTGACTGCATTTCAATTTCAAGTTTGCGCCAGGAATGTTTTTTGGTATGTTGGCGAGTATAATAAATATTACATGTCCCTAGATTATACACTTATTTTGAAGTTTCTGCTTTCTCCTTTTTAGATAGAATTTTTCTAAAATTAAGTTCAGAAGTTGTCATTGCCATGTATGAAATCCAAAGTTAGCCGGCTTGCTATTATGACACAGGCTGATGGTGTTGCATACGCTCTTGCACTGTATTTCCTCTGAACTCCCCTGAACTCTTCAGTATTGCATGGTAGTGTTATCCCATATCATACCTTTCAAATGATTGTGTTTGAAGCAAACCAGCAAGTAATTATTACTTGAAAGAACAAAATCCCATGAGCACTGGCCAGGAGTACTGAATGATATAAAAGAATGTTACTACCACAATAACCATTAGGAACAGTGATATGCTTATTTGCCTATAAGCTATATTCAAAATGCAACAACAAGAATTTGACACGTTATTTCTCAACCTCAACCCATATACTTGAATCCATGGCTTTTTGGTGCATACAGCTATCCCATGGCTATTTTGAATGGTTGTTTATATGCTATATGCCATTTTTTTTTCAAAGACTAGACTCATCTAGGTCTGTTATCCCAAATATGCTCCAGACTTCGTCCGAATATCATAATCTGAATGGGACTTTCTTTAAATGAGTTACGAAAAATTGCACATTGTAGGCCTTGTTTCCATTTGCAGTATTCAATCTTTAATGACAGTCAGAAAACCTGCATCAACCTTTTATCTATCTAACTATGGCAAATTACATTATAACTTAACTTCATTGGTTATATCACATCCACCCTGCTAATCAACTATTACATTTTCCTTGTATAAATCCTTCTGTATTTAGTTAATACTAAATGGGAAACATCTTATCGAATTTTGCCCAACGGACTCAACACGCTGTGATCTGATTCACATGTCATCAGTCCTAACATGTCTCTGCTCTCTCTTTCTATGTCGCTCTCTGTCTCTTCTCTGTCTTCTCTCAGGTGCTGGGGAGTCAGGGAAGAGCACCATTGTAAAACAAATGAGGATTCTGCATGTCAATGGCTTCAATGCAGAGTAAGTATATTGGATATCCTAATGGTGTGTGTGTGCGCCCGCACATGTGTTTGTTAGACTAACTTGGTTGCAGTTCAATAATGTCAAAAGTTATTCATTTATTAAGTAAATAATATAAGCTACATAAGGTATCACGTATTATGGTATGGGAGACTGTGACATTGATACAGTGAATGATCTCCTACTGTATCAATGTCTCTTGTTGATCACCTCTAGCACCCCTTCTGAGAGGCGGAAAACAATAACAGAAAAAAAAAAAAAAACCTGTTGTCAATACAACAGTAATTGTACTTAAAACCTTTCACAGCTGTGTTGACACACAGGCTGTGTGTAGAATATGAAATATTTATGCTCACTGCAAGTTTTACTTTTGCTTCACATGTTTTTTTTTACATTTGGTAATTTCTCACCAGTAGGGTTTCAATGTATGTTTCTCTTTCTCTCCCTCTCTCTTTGCCAGAAGACTTATTTAAGAGATGTAGGATACTGTAGGCCTACCTAAACTTACCTGTTCTCAGCAGGTGCCATTTGGTTGATACATGACCTTTAAACTCCTAGACTTATGCATTTCAGGGAGCCCCACGCATCCCTAAGTCAAACACTGGCACATGTGTCTGTGGTCGCTATTGGCTCATGTGCTCCTTGTTGAGACGTATAGAAGCACATGAGTGTGTTGTTATTTTATTTTGTATTGTTACTCTGAACAACAATGTTCTTATTCAATTCATGTTTAAGGGTGGTTAGTAAAGTTTAGCTAGTTTGCTGAGTTAAGTTAAATCTCTTGTCCTCCTCGTTGTTCTGCAATACATCCATAGAATATTATTAGGCATATTAGATTAATATATTTATGTTAATTTAACACATGCCAATATATCTGTGTGTGTGTGTGTGTGTGTGTGTGTGTGTGTGTGTGTGTGTGTGTGTGTGTGTGTGTGTGTGTGTGTGTGTGTGTGTGTGTGTGTGTGTGTGTGTGTGTGTGTGTGTGTGTGCTGACTTGTGACCGAGCTCATGACTCCACAACATTGAGCTGTGTGTAACTTATTCTCCCATCTTTGACATAATTGAAATGATGTGGCTTATTGTGTGTAATGTGTTATTCCTGTATGTTGGATTCTTTAGTTATTATTGTCTGTATGGTCAAAAGTATCACGTGTGTGACCAACTTCTTGGACACCATATACTGGTGCATTTTAGTGCAGCTTAAGTGTCAGTTGTCTGTTTGCAATCAAACACTTATTTTTAAGTCCTAATTTCATGTACGGGTGACAACATTTGGTCGAATGTCATCTTAAAAGTGCCAAGATAAATTGTTTTGTCATTTTAGTTTTTTTTAAATATAGGTCAGGACCTAAAATTGGTCCTACGGGCCAATTGCTACAGGGTCCCCTCATGACAACACCCGTAAAAATAGTTTTAATGAGCCTGTATCCTGTGGCAAGAGATCGAGGAAATCTGTGATTTTTAGTAGAAGAGGGAGAGAGAGACTGTCGGGTTCCATGTAACTTTTTAAAAATATAATCTTGTGAGCGAAACAAGAGATAGTTGGTGAAATGGTGATTGATCTTTTAAGGGAAAGGTAAGCGACCGATTCACCTTTTCCTTGAACTAGCAGGAAACAGCCAGATCATAGTGGTTGAATGGGAGGTTGACTCTAACCCTCACTGAAATAATATATATATATATATATATATATATATATATATATATATATATATATATATATATATATATATATATATATATATATAATGTTCCAGGTAGCCACATTGTTGTATGTATTGGTTAATGTATTGGTTTTGTAGCTTTCCTGTAGGCTCCAGGCTAACCTGCTGAGTGCTACCAGTGATTCTGTGATGGATAACCTTATAACAAGTTTCCTCATAATAGTGGTGGTTATTTGTTATTGATGCATATATAGCTGCTGTTTTAGTTGAATTTGAGTGCTCTGCCTGACTCCCCGCCCAAAAATGATACAAATAAAAAATGACCAAAGCAACTTCCTGATTTTTAGAAAAGTATTTTAAATCTATAATCTTTTCTATATAACATAGCATGACTTCCTTGGTTTGTATCTCTGTGTGTTTGCCTCGCTGTGGTCTTGAGAGATGCTACAGAATGATGTTGCCCATTTCCTGACTAAACACATTCAGTTGAATCTCATTTGAACAGCTACAAGCCCAGCCTGTGCTCGGTTTTACATGACAGGTCCCACGATAAATATCATTGTCTATAAAATAGGGATGCTTTGAGCATTGGTTGGACTTCCATTACACCTGCAGTATAAACCTTTCCAGTTTTCCCAATTGGCCATGTTGTCCAATATGCCTCTAGTGCATGTCTTTAATAACCAAGAGATATTCAATCTGGTTAATGGGTCAATGGACTTAATGGGTATTGGTCCACCTCTATATCCAGCCTATTTGTAGACCTCCATCAGGGTACCCACGAAGGTATTAAAAAGTCTTAAATTCAACCATATGTATTTAATAGGGCTGTCCCGAATACCATATTTTGGGCTCCGGAGCTTCGGTAGTAATCGACAGCGAATATTCGAATATTCGGGGGGGGGGGGGGGGGGGGGGGGGGTTTTCTATGCCAATTGCCTTAGCCCCAGATGTTCCCACATTACTCCTTATTAGGGATGGGCATAATTAATCGATGATCGATCATTGATCGTTAAGAAATGTGTCGATCAATTTATATTGTTATCGATCAAAAGGACGTTGTGTTGCATACTGTGAGTCTTGAAGCGGTGCGGTGATCGCGGCTTTAGTTCCCCGTGTCTGATCGCTGTAATTCGGAGCGTGAATATCGGTTGAATATCTAATATCTTTCTAACTTTAAAAAACACTTTAGTATTTTTAAGACGATAGTCGCACATCCCTCGTAACTACGCCGTGAAGGTGAACCCTCCCGGACTCCGCTATTAACTTGAACCGCTCCGCAGGAGGAGCCGCGCACGTCCACACGCACCGGACACCAAAATACCAACACGTGTTTTCCATTTGCTTGCTGTTAAATAAAGTTGTGTGCAGTTATACGGTTAAATACGATTATTGATTAATGACCGATCGCGTACTGCGGTCAAGACAGCCGTCTCTCGGTTTCGCGTGGTCAAGCCAGCCGCTCCAACATTTTAAATACTTCCATAACTGACATTTTAACAAAACGTTCAGCCTCATATATGTTTTCTGACTAAGGTATTTCTTTTAGATAGTTCATGCAATTGTTTCTAAATGTGTGGCTCATCTTTTTGTCGCGAGCCTTTTCCGAGCGCCGGCTGCATATTGTATGGGCACATGTCGGCCTTTTTCCCTTTTTTCAAAACAGTTATACAGTTTAATGCCCACTTTTACTGCCTTGTTTGATTATTGTTGGCCGATAAGTAGGCTACTTATTGTAATTGGAATACAGACTTAGTCTTGTTGAATCTCCAAACCTTTAAGAGCGCATTGTTCGGCTTTTACGAGCGCCGCATAGGCCTATAACCAGGGACGGGCTGCCATAGGGAGGTTCGGCCGGACGATTTCAGGCCGATTATTTTGTATTTTTTTATTTTGTGTATTATTATTTTTGGGCCGGTCCAGATTATTGGGCCAGTCCAGGACTGTCATAATACGGTCGTAGTTCCGCGGTGCGCTACAAACGCTACAAACTGAAGCCTGACGTTCACTGCTGTGAGTGATGTCACGCGCCCAAGCTGAGATGGTATATATTTCCACATCTTAACAGTCAAGTATAAATATAGTACAAGAATGTGCTGACAAAATGTATTTTGCGGTTCGCCTTTAGTGATAGCCTACATTTAGAAAAAATAAAAATAAAAAATAAAACGAATATCCGAATCCCAAAATTGAAAACCGAATACCCAACGAACGAATATCCGAATAGTCGAATATTCGGGTCCAGCCCTAGTATTTAAAAAGTCTTTAATATAATTTCCATAGGTCTTAAATGTTTTTTACAATTGTCGGGAAAGGAAAAATAATAAACCTCAAACCAATAAATGTCAAACTTTGTATTTTATGTGAAATTGATATTTATTTGCCTCCCGCGGCATGCATGAGCTGTGTTGAACACCACAGTGGCACGATACATTAGTTGTCAGTGAAGCAGCACTGACATGCATCTGAATTCACTGTAAGTCACTTTGAGTAAGTAACTTAAAAGCGTCTAGTCTACTAAATAGTAATAGGAAATGGTATTTGAGAAGCTTAAACGAATTGAATGAGGATAAACATAACCTGTTGTTCTTAAATGAGGAACATCAACACAATGGATGATTTGACATGAATTGAATTCAATTGTGACATATAAAAGGTCACTGTCTGCACAGGAGTCAAACAGAGTTTCCACTTTAATGTCTTTAAGAGACTGCCCAACAATCTTTCGCTTATATATGTTTTCATATGCAAAGCTAGTAGCCCTACTTGGCTAGAAGGCTGCCATGTTGGCACAAAGGTAGCGCTGTTAGCTTGTGTTCATGGACGTCTAGGATTGTGAATCTTAACTTTCCAGGTAAATCTCCCAGCCCACCTTCAAACACCTGCAGGTTGGGCTGCTTGGAGATCCTAAGTTAACCGTCTGTGTTTCATCCAGCATTATGCCTGTGAATAGACTCCCATTAAAATAAACAGGATCAGGGGCCATTCCCCTGTGGGGCCCCTGAATACCGCTATGTTTTACAATGGAGATGGAGCCTAGAACATGGGACTACATATCTTGCATTTAAAGTTATAGTCAGCGATCGTAAGACAACATTTTTGTCAAATTCAACGAATCACTCCTTACGGCCGTCTAGCTGTCCATTCTGTGTGTGTGCTGAAAAAACCCCCAGTGTTTATACACAGCCCAGGCTCTGTAAATGGGAAACCAACATGGTGGCACGGACTGAGCCATTCCAGCCAATCAGCAGCAGGGGGGCGTTCGGGCTCTTGCATGGTGGGGGAAGAGGGGGGTGGTGAGCAGTAGGAGCGAGAGTGATGGTAAATCTGGCACATGCTAATATAATTGTTTTGGTGATGACTTCTAATATCAACAATCTTTTCCCAGAATCGCTGACTATATCTTTAAGTAACGTATGCCATTTTAGGTCTTGCTTTCAGTTTTTGTATTTGTCTTGGGTACTGTTATGTCACTGACCCTCTGTATTTATTTGCTTATGTTTTTCAGAGAGAAGAAACAGAAAATTCACGACATTAAGAATAATATTAAAGAGGCCATTGAGGTAAGTGCCATTCAAAAAAAAAACGTTTTGATGTCTTAACAACAATGTAGTTTAACTGACACTCATTCGTCGGTCATACAATATTTCATAGGCCTACATATACCCACAAAGGTGTACGAACTTCTCCTTGTTAAATACATTGTGTGTGTGTTATTTTTTTCAGACCATTGTAACGGCTATGAGCACCCTAACGCCACCGGTGCAGTTAGCCTGTCCACAGAACCAACACCGGATCGAATATGTCCTCAACCTCGTCAGCCAGAAAGACTTTGAGTTCCCTTCTGTGAGTTCCATTATAGTGAATGTTTTCTCTTCCTCGTTGCTTCTCTCTGATATTCTCCCACTCTCATTAGTAAGCACACACATTTGCACAAACCAGAGTCATGGTGGAGCTGGATTTGGACTGATCACCTGATCCTTAACACACACAAAAACAGGCAAGGGAACAAGTCTCAAACGGACAGGAAGTGAAAGTAAAACTGAACAGTAAAAGTATGACTAGATAAACAATGTGAGTAAAGGGAGTGTAGCAGGAGTTGTATTGCCTGCCAAGACGAGGAACAAACTATTTTGCAGCCACAGAAATGTTTACACATCATGTTACACAATGCACAACGTACACTGACAAGCATATGCAGCACCCCAAAAAATCTGCACCTACGATGTAGGGTACCATTCTAGGGTCCTGACAGCCCATTGGTGGCCCTTTTTAAATCCGTTGTACCAGTCTAGGGATGTGCTCTAAAAGGATGACTTCAAGCAGCGTCAGTAAACTGTACTGTGTATTATAGTATTCCCAATACACCGTGTCTCCACACCTCCGCCCAGGTAAGCAGTGGGAGTTGAGATTTACTAATGATCTGCTAAATGATTTCTCTGGAAAGCTGTCTTGAGTGTGGCATACTCCCTGTGGGTGTTCCTGTTAACTCATTGAAAGCCCATGGGGGTTTGGGGGGGGGGGGGGGGGGTGGTTTGGGGATTAACATTATTCAACATTAGTCACCCCTAGGGCAAGGGTTAATTCACTTGTCTTTCCCGTCACTTCCAGTTTCAAACAAAAGTATTTGCAGGTATATGGCTACTATCAGCACAAGGCTACAGGAGACTGACAGGGCAAAAGTAGTGAAACAAAATAATAATAATAATAATAATTCATTAAAAAAAAATCAACAATTATTCTTCTTCCAGAGGGTACATTTTCTGCCAGTTCCTTAAAGTGTAAGTGAACCCCCTGTTTCAGCTTCAAATTCAAACACTGAGATTAAAAAAAAAATCGTTTTGGGACAAGAGTTCTGGAAAGGAGAAGGGACGTGTTATCCCCATGGTTACGACCCACGCCAACTTTGTGATGCTGTTTTCTTTAAGCTAGTACCAAGTGTCCGAGAAGCTTAACCATCTCTCGGACGCGGACATCAAAATCAACAGCTGCCCAGTCGGACATCCACTCATACACACACACCTCGCCACCGCTCTCCCTTCGCTGGACATCGAAGGGAGACCTTCGACGTAGAACGTTCACTAACTGGTTGGCAGAGACTGGCAAAAACATAGGACCTGTTTTCTCTAAAGTCTTATTTTAGTAATGGTGACAAAATGGCATCGATTAATATGTTGAAGATTATACAAGACATTACCACTTTAACAACAAAAACAAAAACGGTTTTGGGTTCACTGACACTTTAAAGGACAAGTTCGGCATAATTATATCACTCTATATCACTATCATTCTATCACCATCGAAGCGACCAATATAGCTGTCTATAGCTGACCCACTCTGTCAATAGTACTGACGTCTATTGTTACGTTATTGTACATTAAACAAGTCACATTCCCGCCCTGCAGAACTAAATAGGCCAATCAAGGTGTTTCCCCTAAAATGTTTACCAGCAGCGTTGCTGAGTGCGGGTGCTGCCAGGATCTGCCATCAGACAGGTTTTAGTGTGATCACTGATTCCTGTAGGGCTCTGGTGCATCATGCATTCCAACTGAAATGGCCTCATACAATGTCATAACAACAAATAGCATGCAAGCACATTATTATTAAGTCACTTGTTGTGTCACTTTTTGGCTTTTGTTCAGACTGCAGACAAATCAGATGTCTCTCCTATCAGATCTGATAGACAGACTGTCCGCACTGTTATTTGATTTGTGTGTCCAGACACCACCAACCTATCTGCATGGGTTGCTGTGGTAACGACGTAGGTGTCACTACGTACACTGGTGACGCCGCTTACCAGCACGCAAGCATGCAACAGGGTCGAATTGGAGATCCATCATCTCGCCCTTCAAACAATTCAGCGTCTGTCCATGGACTGTTGTCTGTGTAGTTCTCCTCCATACCGCCAAAGAGTCCCGCTCTTCTTCTGCTCAGCCACTCTGGTGCAATTCTGTCACTCTGGATTTGAACCTCCAAATGTTGCTTGGATCCGATTTGCAAAAATCGCATTTTATGTGTTTTTCTTTGCTGTCCAGACTTTCTAAAATCACTCGGGATACAATCTGGATATGCCAAAAAACGGATTTTGCTGTCAGTATTTTCCCACAGTATTTCTCGGACAATATATAATACACTGATAATATAATAATGACAATCTAACAATGAAGGGGCTGCAGTAGGGGGGCCCTATGATATGTTTTAAAATAAAACATTGCGTTTGGGCGCCTAACATAATTTCGACTGACTATTAATGATTGCAGTGGTGCCAGTGATGCTGCTGGATGCATATAGGGGAAACACTGATTCAGGTTTAGCGTTGTACACTAGACTAGGGTTGTGCCGATAGACGATATCATCGTCCATCGTGATTGGCTGACCGACATCACGATGTAGCGCAACCATCGTGATGCCACGCCCCCCTCCCTGTCAAACATAAACCAATCCTAGTCTCCTCTATAGCCTAAAAACTTGGATTGCTCTGTAAATTATATTGAGAATATAACTAATGCATATGCTCTTTCAAATAACCTGCAACCCAGGGGTCGGGAACCTGAGGCTCCTTTGCTGACTGAGTAGGCTCTCCGACGATGCTGAGCTTTTTACCACCTTCCTAAAACGAATGATCATGTCAATGCATGGCATGATGTCAAATGCATTTCTAAATTAGTTATATAACTTGATCTAATACAGGGTAATTTAACCTCAGTCGGATCCGCAACTTCTCACGTAAATGTAATGGTCAACAGCGCAGCCGCGTTTCACAAAAATCGCACACGCATTGATCTCCAGCAGCTTCACATTCGAACTCCTGTTTTAGAGAATTGATTGAGCTCACCACCTTCTTCAAATTCACAGTCCACCCACACAAGTGCGCCCTGATTGAATCCCTTTGGTCATGAATCCCCGCTATTTATTTTGGAGAATTAAGACGTTGCTGTCCTGAGCGTCCCATCAGCTGGAGAGAATCGCGCAACTTGCGAGTGTAGCACAAATGGACCGAAATAAATAAAAAAAACCTTCAAGCTCAGAATTCTTGGCCATGATGTCAAATTGAATGAAAGAATGAAGGTGCTTCTGTTAACACACATTTATTAAAACACAGAAGTCGTACCCTTTTTACCAACCAACGCCATTGCATCAACTGTTCTTGTGGAAGCGACTTTTTTTTTTATTTATTTTTTTTTGTCTTACGTGCAACATATTGAAAAGCCCGGATGAGTAGGCCTAGGCTAATGAGTAGGGTTAGTACAATAACTGTATAGTTATTGTACTAACTAACTGTTTTTTATGGGTTTATTTTTGGCACACAAAAGGTCCGGCGGAGAGAGAAGTCCGGTGGGTCGGCGCTGGAAAGAGCGCGCGGCGCTTTGTGTGTCCACTGAATGACTTCACAATGTATAGTTTTTAAGTAGAAAAAAATATATATTTATAGTAAAAAGTATTATCGTAAAAAGTGGTCAAAACGACGATATCATCGTCAATCACGATGTTTTATGGTAATCATCGACGAGTGCCAATTTAGCGGACATCGCCCAACCCTACACTAGACAGCATTACTTGAGAGAGAAGGCGGGGGGGTTGTCTCTTTCGGACTGCTCGCTGGGCTGGTGGCGATAAATAGAGGGAATTTTTGTGAGCCTCGTCCTAAAATATATTATGAGCTCTTAATCTAACTGGAGTGTCTTCAACTTTTCCTGCAGTACATTGTGTTTGTGATGCATATTAGGGAGGCGTGTTGGAAGAAGCTACGGAGATTAGGATTGTAAATAGCTGGTATTATCATAACAAATCCTGTGAAGGTGCTGTGGTCTGTGAGCGTGACATTGACCTTGATTTCCCTGTTTGCTCTCCTAATGGATTACGGTTGGATCCATGAGGGAAGTCAGGGCTCCCTGCGTTTTCCTTCGGACCCTCTGACTCTGCGCATTGACACGTCAATTTTACAGTAATCAACACATAGGACTCATCATGCCCTCTATCACAATATATGTTTGAGGGAAAAGTGAGTTTAATGCAGTTTGAGCAAAGGGTTTTTAGCATAATGCAAAAACCCTTTTGTACGATCATTTGAGGGTTAACGGTAAAATGTGACTATCGTGATGATACAAGCCTATTCTTCTGCATTGTGCAGTCCGACATCGAGAGTCCTGTCATTGGAGTAATGGGACCTGCATGGCATTGGGTTTGAATGTAATAAGTGCTGTGTTGTGGGCCAATAAGGTGAACTTTGCAAACAAGCAACTGAACCACTTCAATTTCTTACAAATTTGTCACACAAATTTGTGGTGTTTGATTAACCCCCACCGCCACTCCTAGCAGCAAAGGCCCAGAGTTGAATCTGCATCATCCATGGGAAAGATGTCTAACCGATTACCCCGTTTGAAATCTTCGTAACCGCTGTTTTTTTTCTTAAGATATTTTTTAACATTCTTAGGAAACTTCTTAAGATATTTCCCTTCAGATACAGTTGTGAAGCTGGCCTCTGGACAAGTTTTGGATGGGACCATTGGGTTAGAGTTTGAGGGAGAGAAAGCTAGAGACTGTTGGAGACAAATTGGTAGAGAGGCAGGGGGATACAGTAAGTTGGGGGGTTGGAAATGGAGAAACCAAGTGTATCATCAGCAGAAGTGAGAGGGTTGATTCATATTTTTTTCCTGAAGCACATGACTGATCATCATTTTATTTGTAAAACCGGTGATGAAAGTATCTTCAGGGTAAACTCATTCAGAGAGCAGTGTTTCTTCCAGACATGTGAGGGCTTCATTCTTCTACGCTATTGAATAACTTTGTAACCATTAACACCACTTTCAATTATAAACACAGGCTGCAATGTGGAATGCGTTCAGAATTACAGTCTTTGTCTGCCATGGCTTTGAGCTAATGGCTCTAAGCTAAATTGTGTTGGTAATGACCATAAGACATAGGTCCACCACACGTATAGATAAGATATTAATTTAAAAACAATTGCTGAGGATCATAATTATCATTTTTTTGTTGGTCAATTACCGGTAGCTTTTATATCCGGTACATATTTGAGATCAAGTTAAAGAAATCGACTCCTATCTTCTAGTTCCTCTTACATGTTGGTTATACAGATGCATTCCATTTAGCCAACACTAGGAGTAAAGCATTGATAAATTAAACTTTTTTGTTATTATTATTATTTTGACCTTCTGAGGTGTCGTCAGCCATTGTGACCTGCATGAGGGTAGGGTTTGGGGAGGGGGGAGCTCTCCCCATCTCCCTCAGCCTCTATTTACCATACGAGATACGGTGCACAGGCCACCACCAGGCACACACAGATACACAGCGTACACTGTCAACACGCGCTCCGAGTGGCCTGAGACCTGATTGGTGGAAGACTCACAGTCATCGTCCATGTCCCTACTCACCCCCTCCCATTTTTGCTTGCACGCGTATTCACCTACGCACTCACCTTTGCACAGTATCCCACTTCAGCAGCAAATATTAATGTTTTTATTATTTCTCTCTCTCTCTCTCTCTCTCTCTCTCTCTCTCTCTCTCTCAGGAGTTTTATGACCATGCCAAATCACTATGGCAGGACGAGGGTGTCAGAGCGTGCTACGAGCGCTCCAACGAGTACCAGCTCATCGACTGTGCGCAGTAGTAAGTATGCGGTGCCTTGCTCGTAGACGCTGGTGTCTGATACAAGGATCGTGGTTGATGTATGGAATATATACATCAACCACGCTATTGGTGTTTTCACCATTCAGCACGCATTGTGACTGCTGCGTGTAGTGTGTTGTTCAGCAAGAAAAAATAAACTGTGCTAAGGTAGCAGCACAACAGTATGCAGCACACACTGGCTCAAACATGGCGGAGGCTGAGTCATCTGAAGAGAGTAAAGAGAGCAGACTGGATTTGGGTGGGGGGGGGGAAGACAAATTCTGCCCTTTCAGACCACGATGCCCAACTATAAGATGAGGATGGTTGTGGATGGATGGTTGTGGATAGATGGGTAGTTGGGGATGGATGGTTGTGGATGGATGGTTATTACAGGCGTTACATCTCAGTGACTTGTTATTGTTTTTAAAGGTATGTTGATGTGAGGAATCAACTTTTCTTTTTAAGGAGGCTAAAATGGTACGGTGTAGTGCTCCGCCCTCCTTTCTTTCTCTGTGCACACAAGCTCCACACTTACCTATCCTGCTATTTTGCATTGACTCCACTTCCTTTGTCTCTCTCTATCTCCCTCATGCTTTCTTGCCATCCGTCTCACTCTTTCCTACCGTCTGTCTGTCTTAAAATAAATATAAAAACCTTAAAAAAACATCCCGCCAAAGTAGATTGGGAACCGATAGACTAATAATAGTCCCTGTGGTTTCGTTGCCGTGGTTACCGCGCTGCAGGCCAGGGCGCTTGGGAGCTATTTTTGAAATCCGCTCCGTAATGTCAGACAGACATGAGTACGCTTTCATTCTCTCTCTCTGTCTCTCTGTCCAAGTCCAAGCTGTGTGTTTCACACTGAACCACACATATATGTATATCAGGCCAAGATTCAATAACAAATTATTCTTGAAAATATGTTTATTTTCTGTCCTATGAAGGGGAACAAACATACAAATGAGCTGTTGTTGAAAGAGGTCAGGTCACTGTCGAGGTGAAATCTAATCCAGTGTGATTTTTACTCTTCACAGCTTTCTGGACAAGATTGAAATCGTAAAACAGAACGACTACACTCCAACAGACCAGGTGAGATCTGAAAATCTGTGACCGAGATAGTGGGGGTCAAGTCCCTGTTGGGGGACAGTTTTGTGGTGTAGCCACTTTCCCGAGCACAATCAAGAGACAAGATGTCTGATGTAATGTTCTCCCAGGATCTACTGAGGTGCAGAGTACTAACTTCAGGGATCTTCGAGACAAGATTCCAAGTGGAGAAAGTCAATTTCCAGTGAGTAAAAAATAATAATTAATTACTTTTTCCCCCCTAATATTCTCAGTGTTATGAGTCAGTCACTTAACCACTAAATATCTTCAAAACCACACTACAAAACCAACTGAGATACTACTAGTGGACTAAATGATTTGTTGTGGAGTACCCAAACACACCACAGCAACATGTCGATCCTTAGCTTCTCCACTAGATGGAAGCATTTGTTTGGCTTTTCCTTTAGTCTGACGTGTGCTGAGCTGATGTAATTCTCTTTGACCCACTCAGTATGTTCGATGTCGGCGGACAGCGGGATGAACGCCGGAAATGGATCCAGTGCTTTAATGGTAACCTGATAAAATGATCGATTGAAAGATTGATTTTGGCTTTTTGTTTCTATTTTGCTACCTTTTATCCTGGGGGGTATTGCACAAAAGTCGGATAGGATAATTGAGTAAGCGCGACTTGGACTATCCTGCTAGGCGGTATCCTGGCTTATTCGGTTGCACGCTTGCCAATCCAGGATAAATAGGCCCGGCTAAGTCACGTCAGGTGAAGCTAGAATAGACCTCGCGATCGCTCACAGAATCACCGATCGGAACATGGCGTTTCATACGTCACGGCCGCTTAACAGCTCCTTATTGGATACCCGACCCAAGCCCGACGGGACCCGAGGGGACCCGACGGGCCGGGTCGGGTTCGGACTCGGACTCGGTGACGTCTGTGCGAGTTGACATTTGAAATGTAAACCAGCTTATTCTGCATGGTAGCCAATGGGCTGTTTCACATGTTGCAAAGGTTCGACTGTGTGATTAACATACATTTTATACATATGACATAAGCGTTGCGTTCATGTGTTTGTTGACATTTCCAAATGCGCTGCAGTTGCGTAATAAAAGGCGGACTTTCAAAAACACAAACGTAAATGTGTCATAGTATGAAAAAATATAGACTTTAACTGTGTTGGCCTGAGTAATAACACTTAATCAATATAAAAAACAGCCAACAGATTTAAATGAAATGAGAAATGACTATATATGTAATATTTTAATTCGGGATAATTAAAATGATGCAACATACTTAGAAAGACCATGCACATGCTGTAAAACACATTAATTCCTCACAGGATTGACGGTGTAAATACAGGTGAAGCACTAGGATTAATCTTAGCCTGGCTGTTAGCCTGGTCGGGAGCAGGCTAACTGTGGAGAATAAACCACCATGGTAACTCAGCCGGGATAAGTGTGAGCCGCTTTCATGCAACCGACTTGAGGCTAAAATGTAGCCAGGATACCTAAATCCGTAAACAAATCCCGGCTTAATCCCTTATCCTACTTTTGTGCAATACCCCCCTGCTTCGGGCATTTCGTATTCTTGTAAACTTTCGTTATTTCTTTCCTTTCTTGTTTTCTTTCTTTCTTTCTTTCTTTCTTCTTTCTTTCTTTCTTTCTTTCTTTCTTTCTTTCTTTCTTTCTTTCTTTCTTTCTTGTTTTCTTTCTGTTTTCTTTCCTTTTCGTTCTCTTTCTCTCCATCGCTCTAACCTTCTGTCTCTGTGTGACCCTCAGATGTAACGGCCATTATCTTCGTGGTGGCCAGTAGCAGTTACAACATGGTGATCAGAGAGGACAATCAGACCAACCGTTTACAAGAGGCCCTCAACCTCTTCAAGAACATCTGGAACAACAGGTGATGCATAGTGTGCACATACACTCATGTGCGCACACACACACACACGTGCGCACACACACACACACACACACACACACACACACAGACACACACATGCCCACACACTCTTGTTGCAAGCTAACCATGTGCCTGTGTGTGTGTGTTTTCCAGGTGGCTGAGGACCATCTCTGTCATCCTGTTCCTCAACAAGCAGGACCTGCTAGCCGACAAGGTGCTGGCAGGAAAGTCCAAAATCGAAGAATACTTTCCGGAGTTTGCTCGCTACACCACACCGGATGACGGTGAGTAGTGCTCCTAGAGTGCTAGAGTTATACGTGGTACCTAGAACTGTGTATGTTTCTCCTCCACGGTTGAGCTTTTATGCCCCCACACAAAGCTATAATCATTTAGGAAGCAACTTGAAAGGTCAGTGTTGTTAAGTTAAAAAGATACGGTAGTAAAACTAATCCTGTTTTGATGCTGGGCTTACATTTTGCACCTTTACCCAGTATAGTACAGCATTCATTCCCTTGCGTGCAATTGTCGGTGTTTTCAACACAGAATATCCTTGTACCAGTTTGTACCAGTTCCTTTTGAAGTGGGTTGTCACTCCTCCATTTCCCTAATTGACGATACATCATGTCTTGTGTTTGAGCAAAATTTCTTGAGGTACTTAACAGATGCACCGTTTTGTAAAAGTAGGATGACCAGACGTCCCACATTGCTTTCAACAGTCCCAGCTATAAAAACCAGTGGGCCTCAACAAGTGCTGTGGTGTCCCACTTCCACCAACTGTCCCAGATATGTTTTGTCTTTAAAAGAGGCTTGTGTAAAGAAACATCCACCTCTATTTCTGTCCCGTTGAAACAAGCAAAGTAGCCCTAGTGCTGTAAATGTATATCTAAAGATATGTTTGTTTATCTATCTGGCCAACATTGCCATAAGGACATCCAGTCAAATCAATGTGTCTCTTTGCCCAAGATGATGCCTCAATTTTGATGTTGTTTAAAAAGAGTGTGTGGTTAGGTCAGGCAGCCTTAATCATCTTATCATGGGGAATTTAAGAGAATATCTCAATTGAACTCCAGTAACACAGAGAGGTGTTCATGACAACATAGCACTTTAAGATAAGATAATACTTTATTTATCCCAGATGGGAAATTGAAGATCTTTAAGATGCTTAAGAATGCTTTAAGATCTGCTTGTCTTCTTCCACAGCGGTACCAGAGCCTGGGGAAGATCCAAGCGTGACCAGGGCAAAGTATTTCATCAGAGACGAGTTCCTGGTACGTTCATGAACAAAACGCCTACATGTGAATAATAAGCTTGAAAGGTTTTTTTGTCACAATTGCATTACGGAATATTAGGCTATTTTCAGTAGGTCAATACGTGTTGTTGACAAAGTATCATATTGGTATCAACCTGGTGGATATCCATGTCCATCTTGTCTAGCTCAACTGATAGAACATGACATTAACGCTGCCAGGAGTGAGAGGTTCGATTCCCCACGCAGGCCAAGAATATATACGCTCACAGTATTGTAAGAGGCTTTGGAAACATGTTTTTGGAGTGTGTGTGGTTGACCTGAGTCAGACTGGTTAGACTCTGGGGCCGGGTGTGGCTGCACACCTGTGGTGCAGAGTAATCATGGCACCCAGGATAAACCAGCTATCACCACACACACTCAGGAGAGAGCCACTGTCATGGCAGCATGTTACATCTGCTCGGCTTGTACCATCTCCAATAAATTGATTTATACTACAACATCTACCTGTGTCCTGTGCCGGAGAAGCCCAGAAAAGCCACTTATGTGGCGTGTGGCAGGAGTCAACTGCTACACTGGACAGTGGCTCTCTCCCGAGTGCGTGTGGTGATAGCTGGTTTATCCTGGGTGCCATGATTACTCTGCACCTCAGGTGTGCAGCCACACCCAGCCCCAGAGTTTAACCAGTTTGACTTGGGCCAGGTGAGGCTGCTAAACCAGCTGTCAACCACACACACTCCACAATGTAGTTCCATTAGGTCTCAATACGCAGAGATATAAGTGGGTAAACACTGTCTACCTGCGTATAACCTCCAATACCCTGTTGAATTGAATTGTGTGTGTGTGTGTGTGTGTGTGTGTGTGTGTGTGTGTGTGTGTACGTGTCTCTGTGTGTGCTTGTGTCTGTGTGTCCCGCGGTGCAGAGGATCAGCACGGCGAGCGGCGACGGCCGGCACTATTGCTACCCCCACTTCACGTGCGCCGTTGACACGGAGAACATCCGCCGCGTCTTCAACGACTGCCGCGACATCATCCAGCGCATGCACCTGCGGCAGTACGAGCTCTTGTGATCGACCAGATGAGGAAGAGGAGGAGGATGAGGAGGCACTTGGCTCCGCTTGTTGTTCCCGAGCAACGCAACGAAAAAAACAGATTGTACTTTGAACCCTCCGAACCTCTCACCCCTTGAGTGTCCGAACACCCCCACCACCACACACACTCTCCCTCTCTCGACCACCCTCCCTTCCCCGCTCTCTCTTTCACAGCGACACAGGGGAGAGCGTATGAATCGAATCGGCCCTAAAAAAAAAAACGAAACCGATTCAGAACTTGTGCCAGCGCAATGAACCCCTGCCCAAACCCCTAAGCCCCTAACCCCCAACACCACCCATCCCTAACCCCCAACATCGCCCATCCCTAAGCCCCTAACCACCAACACCACCCATCCCACAATAGGAAGAGATAGGTGAAATGAAGTGCATGGAGAGGGCTGAAAGAAATGGCCTCCGGTATTTTAACATCACCACCTTTGGGCCAATCACTAACACACACACGTACACACACACACACACACACACACACTGCCATAATCTTCCCCTCCCCGATTCCCTTGTTGTGACCATCACTCCCACCCCCATCCCAGTCCCCTGCCAAGTCGATCCGAACTGTTTGTTCAAAAAGGGGGAGGGCAGATTCCTATTAAGGAGGAGGAAGAGGATATTTTTAATATTTGAAAAGAGAGCTACTTAATGCAGTGCAACCTGGAAAGAGATTATTGTTGAAATCCTGCATATAGAGTATATACATGTCACAACAGATCAGCTGAAATTCACTGTATTTAAGAAATAAACTAAAAAGAAAAAAAGAAAAAAAAAGCACTGTGCCCAGGACTGAAAGTGATCTATTGGCATAAACATGCAAAACAGGCAACACAAACGCTTGGCATTTAAGATGCACGTTCACGCACACGTACACGCACACAGACACACACACACACAGACACACGCACTCACATGCACACACGAACACACGTTACACAAATAAACCCACATCCACAGTATGGCCATCGCACACAGAGAAATAATCACACACGTTCTTTATACCTGACTGCACAGCGGCCCCCTTTCGGCCCCATATGTATCGGTGAGTCCTGAGCGATACTCTGTGATGGGCTTCAAACCGACACACACAGTCGACAAGGGGCCCGAATGGTTCTCCTGGGACAGTAAGGTCGGCTGACTGGGGGTGGCCTAACGCTGTCCTGCTGGCTGGCTGGCTGTTCCCAGCAGAGTGCTTTGAGATGAGATTTAAGAGGAGAACCGGATGACACAGCCAAGCACCAAAGTGGGCCCCAGTATTTCCATGCTGACTGACTAAAGGACCATGGGTATGCTGTGACCGTTTTAAGTGGCCCACGGGTTCGGAACCAGAAAAAAAGGACCCACAGCAATGTATTATTATTATTATAATTATTATTGTTTTTCCTTTTTTCTTTTCTTTTTTGTTTGGGGGACATGGGGGCAGGGCGGGGGGGGGGGGGGGGTGGGTGGGTGTTACCTTTTTTGGAGTTTGAACCCCTTTGACAGGGAGGAAGACGACGATCACGGATCCATTTGACTGATCTGCCAACCGGATTGTTTAGCTGCCTGACTTTGCCTTGGTCAGAGAGCGCGGCATGGAGAGAGGAAACCGAACCAAGGAAGATGTATTGAACTGAAAATAACTCCTCTGGAAGAAAAAAAAAAACAGAAGAAAAAAATAAAGAAAACAAACCCGCCAACTTTTACAGAACTCGTCTAACGGAGCGCAAAAAGCATCCTTCTACAATACAGCACCGTATAAGTTAAAGAGCACTCATAGTGTCGTTATTGACCCTGTTTTACTGTTCTCCACAGTCCTTTTGTTTTTTTTTATGTTTTCTTTTCTGTGTGGACTTTTCAGTCATTGTAGCCTGTGAGCTATCAGTCTTTTCTTCAGCCTTTGTGTCTTTCAATCAACCCCCCCCCCCCCCCCCCCCCCTCCAACCTCTTTCTTGTCTGCTATTTTAGTTTCCTTCTTATGTTCCTTCCTTCCTTGGTCTGTCTCTCTCCTTCCCTAACTTTTTAGTTCCCTCCTGCTTCTGAGTCATACGCTTTCCTCTCCTTTCGTGTACTTTCCTCTGCCCTCCTCCCAACGCTCTCTTCCTCCTCTCTCCTCTCTCCTCCCTCTCCTCTCCCCCCCCCCCCCCCCCCCCCCCCCCCCCCCACTGCTTCCTCCACTGTGCAAGTGGCTGACGGGTCTTTGTTGTGTGTGTGTGTGTGTGTGTGTGTGTGTGTGTGTGTGTGTGTGTGTGTGTGTGTGTGTGTGTGTGTGTGTGTGTGTGAGAAAAAATGAATCCTTAGGTTGAAAAAAAAAGAGACTAAACAAAAAAAAATGAAGAGGACGACACCAAACCATGACACTAATCTCTTGTCACGTGGACCCCGCCGACTCCCCCCCCCCCCCACCCTCACCTGCGTCTCTTTTGTACGTCTGGCTTTAATTTACTGCTGAACTATTATTCTTGTACAGACTGTAAAATGTATTATTTTGTACAACTTTATTGAAAAAAAGAGAACTTTTAGAAGATCCCTGTGCCTTGATCACGACTGTACGTGTATAATGAGCTAAAGTGGGTGTCCTACTGCGCTGTATAGCTTGGCCAATCCCCCTCCTCCTAACTATCCACCCTTTTTCAGTCTCTCTCTCTCTCTCTCTCTCGCTCTCGCTCTCTCTCTCTCTGTCTATCTCTCCACAGGAACAGAGGACAACCATCCAATGAGTTTTATTTCCCACCTCCTCCTCCTGTCTTTATTATTTAAATGTCTATTTTTGGATCCATATACCCAGAAAAGATAAAATATATGAAATGTATATGGGTTTAAAAAAAGTATTTTATTAGAATCTGAATGAACCTTGACTAACTGTACACTCGGTAGTGTGTGTACTACTTATGTAATAACTTAAGTTAATAACTTAATAACTTAAGTTAAGTCCTTTCAAACAAAATGGTGTTCAGGTTTCTGTTGCTTTATCTGGAACATCTGCAAAAGACATTTTAAAGGGTTTAAGAGGAGTTGAGTGTTATTGACCATTTTAATTTCTTTTTTTTTTAAAACTTTAATGGTGATGTGACAGACCCAAATGCAAATCGATGCTTGTTTCTACGCAAACTATTTTTCTTTTGCTACGGAAAGATAAAATAACACAAAAAAAGAAATTGATTTTCATTTATTATTTTCTGATGGTGTGGGGGAGGGGAGGGCGTGTTCTCCCAGCCTTGTGCAACAGAGGCGGCCTGTACAGTATTAACATCTTCTCACTTCTGTGCCCTAGTCTTCATTTTACTGTGTACACCAGATATGGGTCTCTCTACTTTCTGAACAGGAGCTCCGACAAATAAAAGTTTTTTTGGTGCAGACAGCAACAGATCCGTCATTACACACACACACACACACACACACACACACACACACACACACACACACACACAGAAATAATAGAGCATTTCTTTGTAAAGTTCAATTTGTGGTGAAAGGGAAGGGGAGTTTGTTACAGGGGGAGAAGTTTTGTGGTTCTTTATATAATACCAGTAACTTCCATTGATTGGTTAATTTAGAGTTGTGTGCAATTTCAGCACAACTATGTATGAAGATGAATGAAAAACACTTCATACCAAAAATAGGGTTAGGGTTAGTACCAATCGTATACCGAATTCTGTCAGGGAAAATGGTATTTCACCATTAAATTATAAATGCAAGAGATAGGCCTGACACATCTGATGTGTTTATGATGCAAAGACAGCCTTGAATAAACATTCATAATTCATAACACTTACGGTACAACACAATCGGCTATTAACTACCTTCATTGTGCATATGACACCTACTAGGCCTACATGAGGGCTTAGTCATGTTGAATGACAATGCTTCAGTATTTATGACAGGTTTGGACTGGTACTGTCTGACTAACTATCCGAAATCAACTTGAAAAACTTGTGTCACTTTTGATCACTTTATTTTTTTATTTTGATCACTTTATAGATCAAAACGATAAATCTGTAGTCTGCTTGCAAGCACTTTCCATCATATAGTGGAAACGTTATATATGTGTGACCCATTAAATAGCTTATTTATGAATATTTTATCCTGAACTTTGTTGTTCAGCATTGCTTGTTATAATAGGCAACTATTATAAGGATATAAAGAACCAAGACAAAGCAAAATAAAAACATTTGAATACCAGTAACGTAAAACGTAGGCCTATCAATGCAGAGGAGATCAACTCTGAATCCAAATACTTCATTCCTTAATTAGAGCCCGAGCCTGAAGGAGAGATGCAGGTCTGTGAATGAAAAATATTATATTAAAAAATTTAAAATTTAATTATTTTTTTTATTAAAAAAGAATATATTATAGGCCTACTTATTGTATTTTGCTTACGATTAACTTATTAGGGCCTGCAACTGAGATGGATGTAGTTATCGTCCTGGTTATTTGGTTGTGCTCTTTCATGACTTATTCAAACAGTTGTCTTTGATCTGATTAGCAGATCTTAGCAGCGCGGTCAAATTAACAATAGGCATCAATCACAATGTATTTAATTATGTGTTAATTCAGCCGTGGCCCCGCCCCTCATCCCGACGTGGCCCCGCCCCTCGCCCCGCCGTGACCCCGCCCCTCATCCCGACGCGGCCCCGCCCCTCATGTGACGTCCGGCTGGCGTTTCCTTCCTCATCTCCTCTCTTCTCGCTACGCTGCTGCCGCCGCCGCTGCTGCCCGCTAGCCTAGCCTAGCCTAGCCTAGCATTGCGTTATTAGGCAGTTATCGTTAGCCGTCCCAACATTTGTACTACTCATCCTCCCCCCCCCCCCCCCCCCCCCCCCACCACCACCACCTTTAGGAGAAAAGGGACGGCGAGCAGCGGCGGACCGTAGCGACACCATATATCGTGGTCTTCGTCAGCACAGGACAGAGAGGAAACCCTGAGCCCTGGGACATGGCTAGACCAGAACAAGTCCTAGTGCTAGAGCCACCACACGAACTGAGATTCAGAGGTAAGGGGACCAGGGACCAGGGACCAAGGGCAGGCCCTGGACCCTGTTCCCTAGGAAACCCGCCCACTTAGCTGCATCGTAAATAACCTCATTTCGTCGTGTGTGTGTGTGTATGTGTTGTTGTTTTTTAAATGTATTTTTCTGCGTCGGCGAGTCAGCGTCTGAAAAAATGTTGGACTAAATAATAATGGCGGTCGCAATAGGTGTTTGCTTGAGTGACTCTTCATCGTTGCGGCAGTGACAGGTGAAACCAAGCCGTGTGACGATGCTAGCCGGACGGGCAGCAGCTAGCCTGTAGCACCGGGGGGTTAGGCTGTCACCGGGAATGTGAAGGCGGGCCTGTGGGTGCTGTTTCTCGGCGATCCTTTGGCGAATTTGCCGCCCCTGTTTGTCCATCCCTGCTGTGTGTGTGTGTTGCAAAGCCTTGATGTCTTGCCAAGCATGTAACCATATTTACGTCGTAGCCAAATGGGCTATTCTAGAAATGTCCACCATCAAGGAAAAGCTGTAGGAATTGGACATCTTGGTCGTTATTCTGACGGCCGGCCCAACTGCCAGTTTTGCAATATCCAATTGTGAGGTTATGCAAACCCTTGTGGGTGGATTGGCAGATCATTATTATATCTTCATGTATAGGCCTAGTTGGCGTGGTCTTAAAACGACTGTTGGAAATTGGGAATGTTGTTTAGTGGGATGGGATTAATGTAATGTGTGGGCCTGAATATGGGCACCCTCAGTTGCTTATGGAAATGCTTGGTACACTTAGATTTGGTAGTTCATTGCCATAGCAGGGATTGGCTGTGACATTTACAGGAATAATAACAATTGGGTAATACTGGTGAATGGTAAACCTGCATACATTGTCACTACTAGTTATATGCATACATCAATATAAGGCACAATATAAGTTAGGTGATATCCTATTATATGGGAGATACTCCAATGTAATAGCTGAGGTTGCTCCAAAACAGGAAGTGATCCTACACCGCTCCTAATGATCTAACGATTGGTTTTGTCCTTCTGTGTGTGTGTGTATGTGTTCAGGCCCCTTCACAGATGTTGTCACTGCCACTCTGAAACTGGGCAACCCCACAGACAGAAATGTATGTTTCAAAGTCAAGACGACCGCGCCACGCCGATACTGCGTGCGTCCCAACAGCGGCGTCATCGATGCTGGAGACTCTGTCAACGTGTCTGGTTTGTAAAAATCTTTTTGTATGTTTTGAGGGATAATGATGACAACTATTGGCCCTATTGATAAAGGAAAAGGGACTCTTTTGTGTGAAATTACAATCATATCTTTAACAGTATTGAATAGCGTACCAGTTGGCTATGGGTTGTTGTTGTTATTAGCAAGATTAAAATGTTTGATTCACGATTCCAAACTTGCCAGCCAATCGGTGAACTGGCAGCTGGGTGGTTAATGTATCATCACAACTGTGGGCCTTCACAAATATTTCTGTAAAAGCTTGATTTCCTATTTTGTGGATTAGGCAATCAAGGAGACAAAAATAAATGTTTTCATCGGTCTGTAAATAAACCGGCTTCCTTTTCAGGATGCATAATGATGCCAGTAATGTAGGCTCTTCACTGTGCCCGATTCTGTTGCTCTTCACAGTAATGCTACAGCCCTTCGACTATGACCCCAATGAGAAAAGCAAGCACAAATTCATGGTGCAGTCCATGCTGGCTCCGTATGATATGACAGACACAGAGGGAGTGGTGAGTGGCCCGGCAGTTATTAAATTAACATAATTGTCATCTGAAATGATTTGGTAAGACGTGCTTTAAATCTCTCTGCTATTTGCATAGCGCTGTGCATTCCCTTATTTTGTACCTGCTCTGAGTTGTGTGTGTGCCTTTTTGTCTCCCAACTATCATGCTTGTTGATGATGTCATGTGTATATGGTGAAATCTAGTTTCCCTTTTAGGGATTGATAAAGTTTATGCTGTCATAAATGTATTGATGAAGCACAAACAATACTTGAAGAAAGCTGGTGGCGCCTTTTACACTTGTGGTTCATGGTATAAATGAATGGAAAACCCAGAAGAAGATTTCCCGAATTGGAATGTTATGAACAACGTCGCCTATTTCATCACTCACTTCACAACTTCTGTGTGCACTGCAATCTGTATGTGATGTTCTCTGTCCACAATTATTAACTTGAGAAATAAATATTAAACATGGATGTTAAGTTGACCATACTGACTACACATTGTTTTACAATGAAACATTTGTTTTGTGGTTATTTTTGAATGTGCTCAGTGGAAAGAGGCGAAACCAGAAGAGCTGATGGACTCCAAGTTGAGATGTGCGTTTGAGATGCCGCTGGAAAATGATAAAACTGTAAGTGTCTGTAAAGCATTGCATATCACATGCCTCATAATTATTGTTACAAACAACATGTCAACCAGCCTTTGTCTGCAAGCTTTCCATGGATAATCATGAAGTACATTGCAATTACATTTCATCATAGAAGGAATGACATGACACGTTGAAAAGGACACAACAGCTTAAGTGCTGTACAAGAGCCTACATGCACTTTCTATTGGCACAACCCATTACGTTTTCTGTGGGTGTAATTTATTTGTTGTAATTGATCTAAGAAGTACTAGATTTATAGCTGTCATCGCGATTAAGTATTTTTGATTGTCGGCTTGCTAGCATTTTGTGGCCTTGTGTGATAATTAAAATAAAGTAAACATGATGATGTTTGACAGGCTTGAAATGTCCAGGGATAATTGGTTGTACGAGAACACAAAACCCCCCCCCCCCCCACCAATAAATAGCCCATAGAAAATGAAAGTAATTTCTTAGCTGTAGCCTGATTTCTCTTTAGGATCCCATAAGGATTCACTTCCTTTAGCACCACATCCCAGAATCATCCATTACACTTGTTTTTTGTTGCTTTGATCGTTTTCTCATCCTTTCTTTTGCACCCTCCTCTCATCCCACCCTCACCCCTTGTTACATCTCCACGTCTCTGCACCCCTCCCCTAATCCAACCACGCCCACCCCACCCGCCCATCCCGCCACCCCTCCACTCCCTCTGCCACTCATCTCCTCCACAGCATGAGAGTGAAAGCCACCAATTGTCGGTGTCCTCTGCCTGCCCCGTTAAGACGGAGCACGGGGCCGCACTGCCCAAGTCGGCCACCAGTGCGGCGCTAGATGACGGCGAGGTGAAGAAGATCATGGAGGAGTGCAAGAGGCTGCAGATGGAGGTGCAGCGGCTACGGGAAGAGAACCAACAGATCCGGGTAAGGCGGCATTTCAAAGTAACGGTTGTTTTTTTCTGTCGTGCCTCCTGGATATCTCTGTGACATTTGCAACGGCATGGAGATATTTCACCTGCAGACACATTTTTTACTTGGTATTTTTAAGTTAATTTTCAAACCATTTTCCACCGTTGTCAGATGGCTGATTTAGTTTACTTCTTTACACACATTACAGCCTATAGGCCCACATCTTGGTGTGTTGCAAGTACAGCTATTGTGTTCCCTGGCCTGTAGAATCCTTGAAACTGGGGGACATTCATGGAAATTAAAGTACAGGCTGCAAGGTGCTCCCTCTGAAGGTGTCTCATATCTGCATATCTGACTATACATAACCTAAATAAATCTGTCCAAAATTGTTTAAGGACATGAAAGGCATAGCTTAGCCTACTCAACAAGTACCCGGGGGTTGTATTGTATTTTACATCACGCTCGGCTCAGGCATGGTAAATTCGCCCTTTGCAGTGGTTGTAAGAAAAATAAGTACAAAAACATGAATAAGTGTCTGCTACCTTTTCAGTGATTCAGTATAATATATATATGAGATAAATGTACCATTTATAGCATTATATTACATTGACCAAGGTACCGTTACTATACTTTGCTGATTTCTAATGAATTAATCTCCCATGAACGATAATTAGTATTAGCAACCACTTTACCCGTAACCTGGAATAGTTGTACATACTTAAATCGTGCAGCCCTGAAACGTCAAAGCTATTCACAACACATTTGCAGCAGAGCAGCATTTTTGTGTTGTGTTGTAAATTGATACTGCTGCAACGTGTTGGGGAGTGTCTTCATTCTTCATGAATAGGTGTGTGTAGCCACTTCTGGTTATAGGAGGTAAGTGATTGACACTGTCAGTACTGTTGCAGTCCTCTTTGATTATGTATTACACGGACAAAAGGATTAGAACCAACGTGGCATGCCTGCACGAATAAGTCACGTTCATTGTGAAGCTCTTGGAGTTGTCTGTCACTAGTAAAACAAGTGGTGCTGCTGGTGAACTTCGATCTGAATCTTTGATCTCTCCGTGTGGCAGGAGGACGACGGATTGCGGAAGAGAAAGGTGACCTCAGTTCCGGCGCCACAGTCCTCCTCCTCCATGGCCACATCTGGCATGAGGGAGGAAGGCCTCAGCACCCGCCTGCTGGCCCTCTGTGTCCTCCTCTTCGTCATCGGAGTCATCGTCGGCAAGCTAGCTCTGTAGAAGGTCGGGATGGACGCTATCCCGCAACGGTGACGACACCAATGGAGATGTCTCTTGTTTCCTTCTTCCTTATGTTCCTACTCTTGTCTTGTTCTTTCTGGTGTGTTCTTTGCAGTATTTGATGCAATATCACGAGAGGGTTTGAGTAGGAAAGGAAAGATATTTAATGTATGACAAGAAAACAAAGGCGTGTTTAATCATAACAAAACACTTAATTTAGGCACAGGCATTTACTTTTTTTTGGGATCACCATCTCTCCGTCCATTCTACCTATAATTCCTTTCTTCTATAACTTGCACAGAAAACCTTTTTATGTTGTGAAAGGCGTGGGCTATGTCCCTTCCCCGACCCCTATCTTGAAATCAGTGATTTTACTGATTTCTCACTTTACCTACCCAGAATGCATCAGAGGATGACGGCCTCATCATGTAATGTTATCTTCCGTTTGATTCAAACAATACATGAACTTGAAGTTAAAGTCAAATCTTTCAATGCAAGACTTTATTTACCCCAAATAAACTACATATTGTTGCCTAAACCGCATCTTGATTAAAAATGTGAGCGAGTAGAAGACATGTTTGTTTGTTTTTTGTTTATTTTACTCTAGCTATAGATGTGACTGTGGGGAAGTTTCAACTTTTATGATCACTGTTTGCTTTTTTTCTGTTTTAAGGTAGGGAAGAGCACAAAGGCGAAATAGTGTCTATGTGGTTACCATGACAATGGCTCTGTTAAAAGAATGGTCAGCTAATCAGATTTCCTCTACTACACCTGAAAAAGGCGTCCAGCAATGGGTTTTATAATCCCATCATCAATCCCAATTGGACCCAAACTAAATTGTAACATTTAATGTATTATGGTATTTTCTTTCAAATATATCACCCTAAGCTGTTTTTATTTTATTTAACTTTTTGTTCTTCCATTGGCTCTTGAACACATGGGCATACTCTCATTGTGTTGTACAGGGACTTGGTGGTTCATGGAAATATATCGTGTATACGGTTGCATTTTTGTGGCATCAGTATAGCCCACTTAAAAGTGTGTGTGTGTGTGTGTGATCTTAGACTGTTGATAGCTGCTTCCTCAGGTTGAAAGCGAAAGAAAAAAACGCAGTCTGAAAATAAGGAGCCTGCTCGTCTTAAAGTTGTTATGCAAAGCCTATTTGGACATTAACAGTACACCACTTTACACTGTACAACAGTAGCTTTGGCGCCTAATCCAATTTTGCCCATTGATGGTTATAATAATTGACATATATATATTGTTTTTTAAATACATATAGCTGCAATGCTCTATTGTGCTCTGTTTGTTCCACTCTGCAATCTGCATGGAATAACTTGCATTTATTATTTTTTTGGGGGTTAAAATAATTAAAAGGGACCACCTTAATTATGGTTTATGTGAATATTATTGCTTGTTTTAATTTCACACTAAATAGTTCAACTGACTTGGATCAGATATCAGTTCAAAGTAATTGTGTTTTGTTTCCTTGCCGAAGGAAGCTTGCAGAGTTACTAAGACTGAATACACACACTTTAAAAACTGTAACACAACTTATACTTGCACATTAAGTTATAACCGCCACACAATGTAACCACGGAATAATTGGATACTGTTTTGTATATACATCAAATAAACCAAATGATGAAGAGAACTGTCGGTTATTAACAAAATGCAGTCGAAGGAATACAAAATAAACCCTGATTTATGAACTGATGTGTAATGATCAAGGTAAATGACAAGCCCCACCTAGCTGTGTGTAATGGAGGAGCTGCAGCTCAGTTGAAGAGATCAGACGCCAGGGAGCCACGCCCCCACAGCCACAACTACGTCATCGGGCCTTATCCCGGAAGTAGAAAAAAAATAATTCGGGCCAAGGCGAAGTGACAGTGTAGCATAGGTAGCTAGCAAGGGTTTTCACTCATAATTGGCATATTTTAACATATTTACTTGTGTTTTGCCATCAAACAAATGTCGCTGTTTGGAAAGATATTTGGTGGAGGAGGAAAGGGTGGAAAAGGGCCGAGTGCACAGGAGGCTATTCAGAAACTGCGAGAAACAGAGGATATGCTAACGAAGAAACAGGAATTTCTAGAGAAAAAGATTGACCACGAACTTCTTACTGCGAAGAAAAACGGCACAAAAAATAAGCGAGGTTGGTTGTTAAATTGTATGCCTACGCGTCGCCTATTTTATAATAATAATAATCGTCGTTGTCAAATCATCAACATTAGTTGACGCTTGCTTTAGCCTATGTGTGCTATTAGCTTCTAACTCCTGCAGGTATGGTGGCTGTTGCCAGGCGTGATCAAGCCAAAATAAGTGTTCAATTGGTTGACTTTGATTGGATTATTTCTCCCAAAGATTGTATTTATTCATTCATTTCCCCACTGTGAGAATTGGGTAGCACTCTATTTCACTATTCAATCTTGCTGACACATTTCGAATAGAGAAAATGTAATCAGATTTGATTGAGTGAAATGTGATTTATTTTTTGTTTGTATGTTGTCTGGCTGTAGAATAGCAGTAAAACGTTAATGACGAGATCCAGAGATCACTCTAATAGCAGGAGCAGTAATGAGGCCATATCGTGTGCGTTAACGTAATGACATCTGACAGTTGGATGGTTACACCCACATTGACAATTTTGTGAGGCAGGTCATTATGTTAGGCTGTGAGTTTCACTGGCTATTCTGGGGTTGATGATAACTGAAGGCTGTTGTAGTGGTTCATGATAACTTAAGGCCGTTGACAAGTCTCCCACACCCTTAGCTTTCACATCAAGGATAGTACAGGGTTCACTATGAAGCAGCACACGTCTATTCATTTGTAGATAAGCCTATCTTTAGGTGTGCATGCTGCCTTCAACCTGATCAATCCATTCGTCAGAAGTCAATCAACTTTTTTTTATGCAAGTTTCCAAGAAATACATCAATCAATTATTTTCTACTGTCAATGGTTGCATCTGATCCTCCATATGCCAATCTCTCTGAATATAGCTGCCCTGCAAGCATTGAAAAGAAAGAAGCGGTATGAGAAGCAGCTGAACCAGATCGATGGCACCCTGTCCACCATTGAGTTCCAGAGGGAAGCCCTGGAGAACGCCAACACCAACACTGAAGTGCTCAAGAACATGGGCTTCGCTGCCAAGGCCATGAAGTCTGCCCATGAAAACATGTAAGGGAAACGGGCAACCACTTTTTCCACATCCTGATCATTTACAGGGTTGTCTGTTAAGCTTACTGAAACGCCCCCTTCGCTAAACAGTGTCCGCCGAATCAGTTCCTATTAACACATTGCTATCAGAATAGCGGGGGGCAGGGGCGGGATAGTGTAGTGACTAGGGTGTTTAACTCCCAGCTGAAAGTTACAGGGTTCGATCCTCCAATGTCCACAGCCGAGGTGACTTTATCAAGACACTTAACCCCTAACTTGGGGCTGGGCGATATGGAAAAAATGTATTGTCACGATAATTATGGGGAAGTCTACACAATATCGAGAAATATCACAATATGCTATGAAAATACCATTCTTAATAGTTAAACTGAGGGTAGTGAAATATATTGAAATTGAAAGTATGGTATCAGACTTAAACTAGTTTTCTTTTCTCCCTGACGTTTCAAACCTCATGTTTGATCATTTTAAGGGCATATTTTTTCATCATAATTCATTTATACTATAAAACTGGGTATCACGATAAGTGGATTTTTTATTGAATTATTGCCCACCCCCAATGACATGTATCTGAATTCACTGGCACCATCAAGTCATTTTGGATGAATGCATCTAGCTAGTCAAGAGGACCATGTAGTCAGGTGAAGTGTGTAAGCTATCTGTCTGACACATTTGGTGCTCATCTGCACACCTAGGTTGTCATGGAAACCTGTGTAACCCAGAGTAAAATGTGCATAGCTTTAATGTACCTTTCAAAAATATCTGGAGGTGGTCGGCTTGGCTGGTGTGAGCCAAAATGACACTGACTATACAATCTATAGAAGACTAGAAGACTTGATTTTTATAATTTTGAATACTGCTTATTTTACTGCTTAAGTAAGTGTTTAAAAATACAGTTTAACTAACATATTCAGGTCTATTTCTGTACCTGGAGTTGAAAGCTGCTGTCAACTCATTTTCCCTCAAACTCTCCAAATTAATCAATGGAGAAAACAGAAATCAGAGGAATTTAGTTCATATTAATATATCAAACAAATTCTGTCAAGCTCCTCACCCTACCCTTGATTTGACCTTGAAAGACCTCTAATTTTATATATCAGGATGGAACGCTGCTTATAGCAAAATTACAAAAACTTTGCTGCATTGGTTCATATGAGGAGTTCAATGCCAATACACCATTCTTAACAAATGGTATGTTTTAATTGTCGATGGGATCCATTGAATAGAATACATGATGTAATTATAAACAGTCCTAGTTCGGAAACAGCTGGTAGCTCAGGGACATGCTATAACATACTGTAACACTTTACAACTACAAGTGATTGGTGCTCATTTTTCATGCTGGCCATCCTGTTAACGTTCATTGGTCTCATTGTGTCATCGTGGTTCCAGGGACATCGATAAGGTGGACGACCTCATGCAGGACATCACAGAGCAGCAGGAGGTGGCTCAGGAGATCTCTGACGCCATCTCCAAACCCGTGGGCTTCGGAGAGGAGTTTGACGAAGTACGTTTGTTGCATTTTGTTTCAATGGAGATGCCACAGTTCCTGCGTTTCTATTGCAATATTTTGTTGCCAAGTCGTGTAATTGCACTAAATCGTCTCTTAAAGTCCCTATTGGCATACATTTCTTTTCACAATGATAAAAAGTAAATATGAGCTCCGTCCCCCTAACCCAGGGGTCGGCAACCCGCGGCTCTGGAGCCGCATGCGGCTCTTTAGCGCAGCCCTAGTGGCTCCCTGAAGCTTTTTCAAAAATGTTTGAAAATGGAAAAAGATGGGGGAGAGAAATATATTTTTTGTTTTAATATGGTTTCTGTAGGAAAACAAACATTATTAACGTTTTTCAATGCTGTAAAAATGTGTAGAATAAATATTAAATTTCAACATTTCTGTCAACGAAGATTTACGTCATAGCCTGCGACACACGTTTCTATCAGTAAGGCGGGATGCCAGGCAGGTGGCTGTTGTAAACAAACCGGCGGCTGTGTGATGGGCCATGGATCCCAAAGGGAAAAAAAAATAACTGAGGAGAACAGAGGATTCAACGTTTCTTGGACCGGGCAATAGTAACACACCGCGGACCTACGGGGGGGGGGGGGGGGGGGTGGCGCGGTACTATTGCGCTCTCAAAAAGGAGGACAAATACGCGCCCGGCTTGATGCTGCGCCGGACGCCGGACAGGGCTGAAAAACCGGACAGTCCGGCGCAAATACGCGCCTCCTTTTTGAACCCGCGCCCCGCCCCACCGGTTGAGAACCACTGCTACAGGATGCACTGCAGGAAAAATAAACATTTAATCATGAAGGCTCATTATGTATTTGTAGTTAACTTAGTCATTTCTATAGTAGGCTAATATAGCTACTATAGATACATACAGCATGTGTTGCCTTCAATATAAGGCCTATAAGGCTTTTATTTTTTTGCGGCTCCAGACATATTTGTTTTTTGTTTTTTTGGTCCAATATGGCTCTTTCAACATTTTGGGTTGCCGACCCCTGCCCTAACCTAACCAATGACAGTTCTACAGGGAACGTTCAAACAAAGCTTTGTTCTATTGCTGGAGCCACCAGGGAGGACTAGGTGTCTTGGTGTGTTGTTGTTGTGTCACACCTGCTGGATCACCTCTTTCTCTCCCCCAGGATGAGGTTTAGTTTAAATGTCTAACCTGCTGGGTCACCACTCTCTCTTCCCCAGGATGAGCTGCTGGCAGAGCTAGATGAGCTAGAACAGGAGGAGCTGGACAAGAACCTGCTGGAGATCGGGGGGACGGAGAACGTCCCACTGCCCAACGTGCCTTCCACCTCACTACCGTCCAGACCGGGTGAGAACGGCCGGGCACGCTGCAACACACCGGGGGGTCAGGATAGTGTACAGGGGTCAGGGTGTTTGACTCCAAGCTGGAAGGTGCTTGGTTGGATTCCCCCGATGTCTGCAGCCTAACCTCTAGGTGTCCTTGAGCAAGAAAGAAAACCGTGAGAAATGAGAGCTGCCTACTGGAACGTGGTGAAAAAAAAATACTGCCTGAAGTGAACTTAAAGTGAGGGGTATTTGAAGGGATTAATTAGTGATTAATGAACTAACAATGAGGGACAACGAGTGATCAGTAGGCTGGGAATGTCTTTGCAACAAAGGCATAGTTGTGGTTGTGACAGCAGAACAGTAAAACAAAAAGATATTGATGTAAAAAACAATATAAAAGTATGCATACAGTTAAAAATGTCTCTCATGACACTTATAGTTGTCTATGTTCAGTAATAATATGCAATGTTTTATATATTAAATGAAGTACAGAATTAGTCTAGTTTGTCTTTCCTGACAGACTGTTGGATCCACCATTCTTTATCTGAAAGAGATAAAATGGTAAAAGGTACACCCAAGTACTCAAGATGGGAGGTGCACCCGGGGAGAAAAATACTCCACCTTATGTTGTGTTTTGTTTAAAAAGTGTAGTTTGTTGTTTGTAGTTCAAAACTGTTTGTAGTCATGATGAATCGAGGACAGTGTCATGTACATTTGAGTTATAGAAATGCTCCAAACCCAAAACGGAAAAGTGTCAATGAGGGAAATGAGTGGGGCAAACGTAGGGATCCACTAGGGACTGGCTTCATTTCCAGTCCCAATAGCAGGACTGTAATACTGGCTGGTGACACCGACCAATCATCCAAGAACAGAAAGGATCAGAAATGAAGGATGTGATGAAAAGGGATTATATTGACAGAGGGTGTCTTTTTTTTTTCTTCTTCACAGCAGCCAGAAAAGAGAAGGAGGAGGACGAGGATGACATGGAGGATCTACAGCGCTGGGCGATGGAAGCTATGTGAAAAAGCCAGACCTGAACCACAACACACACACACACACACACACACACACACACACACACACACACACACACACACACACACACACACACACACACACACACACACACACACACACACACACACACACACACACACACACACACACGCAAGAGAGCAAGAGTACCAGGAGATCTACGCCTGAGAGAATGAATGGACCTGTAAGATATCGAATATGGGTGTTTTTGTATGCTTGAACAGAACTGAGTGTAATCTAAATGTAACACTACAAGTGGCAAGAATTGATTTTATTTTATTTTTTTCCTGTATTCTCCCTCTGGCATTCAATTCCAGAGAACATATCCTCAGTGTTCAGCGATTTTAAAGAGCATGGCAAAGGTTTGTCTATCTCATCAATGCTGTAAATATAACTTAACCCCATGGCACTCCGTGGCCCAATAGGCTACTAATAGAACATTTGCTTCATATGTTCGGCGGTTCAATATTTGGATTATTGTCCGACTATAGTCTAGTGTTAATAACAAAGGGACCAGGGAATTTATTGGAAGCTGAATCTTAAAACGCCTGCTACGAACATATCTACCCGTTTGTGTTCATGTTAAATTTGCTGGAGTTTTTGTTTTTCATAGAAATATATGAGTGATTCTAATACTCATTAGAATCATTTGTATGTTATAATATACTTATATTAATTATATTATACTTATACTTAATAATATACTTATTATTTGGTTAAACGCACCCAAAAACTGCAACTGAAACTCGGCATGCTTTGGTTATGAAGCTTGGAACAGTCTTTGTTAACCAGAACGGTTTTTGCTTTGCTGTTGGTTTTGTTTGTGTTTGTTCAAGCATTTGATTCCCTTTCCCACCTATGCCCGTACCTTGTGACACTTCAATGGCTTTTGTGGTGTCCCAGAAGCTTCCTTGTCAACTGGTTATTTGATGTTTATATCCAAAATGTGTTCCTTCTTGTTTTTACTGTTTGTTATAGTTGTTTTTTTTTTGCTGACAACAGGAAGTGTTTTGAACGGTCATACTGTGTGAAGCTTTGCAACAAAGGGAAGGCATTGACATCACTGCACGACTTAACCAACAGAGATTAATGCTAATACTTTTGTTGTATTTTCTGTCTGGGTCACGTCAGATTTCCTTTGAGGACACTGAGTGTTTTTAATTTGAATAGGGAAAAAGGAAGCATTTCACAATGTATTAACGTCATTGACAAAGAGATAATGGTTTATATATATGGTTAGTTTCCCTACATTTCCAGTGTTTTTGGATTTGAGTAATAATTTTAGTTTTGCAAAATATGATGTACATTTTCTTTACATATAAAATATGTAACACTAGAATGGACACGCATGTTTACATTTAAACTGTTTATTTATCCACATATTTGAAAAATCATTAAAATTTCCAATTGTATTTCTATCATGACTGCACTTTTTTTGTTATGTATATTTGTCATGCACACGATCCTAAGCATGGACCACTCCGTATGCATCTCATATGCTGCTCAAGCAGCTATTTACTCTTTAACTCCTTGGATAACTCGTGGTAAATGTTAAGTATAATGACGTTTTATGCTTCTGAGTATCCAACAGGAAACATTTTTTTGACGGCGAAAACGTTGCTGGAATCATATGATAGCATTTTTAGCAACGATATTGCAGAGGAAATCTGCTTCTTGAATGCGTCCAACATCTAGTGTCGCATGATACTGACGTCACCTTTAGCGGCTTCACGCGTGCGCGTTGCTTTCTACGCTGATGCAAGAAAATCTAGGCGCAGCGGCACAGGAATAGGAACAGCAACCGGTCCGTTTTCTTGCCACCTAAAGTACGCAAACATGTCGGGAGACGAGGTAAGCTATCGTCCTTAACGAGTCAATTTATGCTCGTTTACATCCATGTCGGTCGGGCAGAAATACAATGAGATGTCTGTGTTAATCGGTTTTTTTAAATGATGGTGGGCCTCCAGATCAACGGTTCTCCAGTCACCCTCACTGCAGCGGCTCTCACATGGCTGCAAGCTAAAATTCACAATGGACGTCTCCTGGGCTAATAACTCGAGAGGAAATAAAGGAAAATGTATACCCCATACCACGTCGAGCTGTGCCTTTAAACGATTACTCACCGATCTTCCGTGTCATAAATGATATTTAGATAATACGACTAGGGTAACGCAGGCTAATGGTAATGCTAGCTCCATCTGCTAGCAGCACGCGTATTGCAAGAAGACGGTCGACCTTTTCTCATTCGTACAATGGTGGCTCAATTAAGTATTTCTCCCTGCTCGCCAACCTTGGCTTGTTGTCACAATGCCTTTACAGTGGCAAGAAACGCCTAGCTATTAAACAATGAATCTAAATATCTATCTTCACGTTCCGTTTTTCTTCTTCTTCGCCTCTTTTTTGTAGATGATCTTCGACCCTAACATGACCAAGAAGAAGAAGAAGAAGAAGAAGCCCTTCATGTTGGATGAGGAAGGAGCAGATGGGGCTGCAGGAGAGGAGGCCAAGGAGGTGGAGGCTAAGGAGGTGGAACCAGAGGGAGGAGATGACAAGGAAGTGGATTTCGATGAAGATGAAGGGAGGAGAAAAGGTAATGTCTGAACTAGAAAATGGCACGGGCAAATAAAACAACACCTACTCATTTAGACTAAGATTACTGCCAAAAGTTTAGCTGTTAATATGATACAATATTGCTTCACCAAGTACCCCTCTCTAAAAATATGCATTGCGAGGACCATTAGCCAAAAGCCAAAATGTTACCTTTGGTTTAAATACATTTAATTAAATGACGAATGTGCCCTTCATACCAGACACCATTTACGCATATATTATTGCCAAACTAACATTATTGTAATCCTTTGCGTATGGACATATTTGACATGAGCAGTGGCCCTCTAATAGATGCACACTGAACGTTGCAACAATTGAATCAGTGATTTCTTGGTTACTAAATGTCAGTAGCTTAAATGACTATCAAAGGACAGGTCAAAGAAATGACTATTAAAAACATCCCTGCCACATCTCTCTTGTGACAATGTTTTATTGCACCGTTGTGGCTTCGTTCCAAGAGTTTCATTTTACAGTGTATCCCTCTGTATGTAAATAAAGCGGGTGTATGGAAACAATGTCTTTCAGAGACCTCTGATGACCTCGATGATCTGAACTTCCTCAACCAGAAGAAGAAAAAGAAGAAGAGCAAGAAAGTGTGTAATATGTACTCTATAGGTTACTGCCATCTCCCAATAAGTACTGTATAGGTTACTGCCATCTCCCAGTATTTACTGTATAGTTTAAGGCATCTCTCTGTGTGTGTGTGTGTGTGTGTGTGTGTGTGTGTGTGTGTGTGTGTGTGTGTGTGTGTGTGTGTGTGTGTGTGTGTGTGTGTGTGTGTGTGTGTGTGTGTGTGTGTGTGTGTGTTACTGCCATCTCCCAATATGTACTGAATGTCTCCCAATATGGACAGAAACGCAGAAGTCCATTGGACACATGGAGTTGAGCTTTAAATAATTACATAACTACATTCCTAGAATGTGAAATATCCAAATATTTGTTTCCAAAAAAATGGCCAAACCACAAATTGATGATCCTCATTGGCCACAAAGTGTCTGTTCTGAGGTAGTTGGGAATGCATATTGTGTTTTTGTGGAAAGTTTTGCCAGCCCACATGCACACTGGTATCTTCCACCTCTAACCTCATCACAGACGGTACTGCCTGGCACACACTAGACGATTATGAGAGATTGTGAGAGTCTCATTTAAGATACATTTAACTGTTCGTTAGTCGGTGGAAGGCAACGATTTTGCCAATACATCACACCACACATTAACCGATTCCATTCCCAACAACCCAGTCCTGATTCTCAAAACCGGAACACGTGAATTGCAATTGCAACCTCACGATCAAAACTTGACTTTAGCGTAAACAAAAATATGGCGGACTGCGGTGATGCTGTGCTGGCTTTTGCACTTGTTTTTATCGTAACATCCAAAATGTACAAGTTGTAGCTGTTGAGTTGGACTCCTCCTTTTCGCTTTTGCCGCCAAGGCTTCTGTGATGATTTCCAGTCAGTGTGACTCCCAATTGACTATCGTTCTTCCCTCGTGACAATCCATACACTGCGTGCGTACTCTGCTGGGATGTGGGGGGAACTCCTCGGGGTTCCCCCCACATCCCAGGATATTGGATACTAAATATATTGAGCATGTTCAATATTTGTGATTTCAGGCTAGTGTGAACCCAACATAAAGCCTTTCCCCAAGCGTAACATGACCACACACACTCACCGTCTGTGGTTGGTTTGTTCTGATCAGGAGTTGAAGATCGAAGGTGAGCAGCCAGAGCCCGTGGAGGAGGAGGATGTGGACCTCATGCTTTCCGCCAAGAAGAAGCCGGTTAAGAATGTGGTGTTTGATGAAGGGTTGGAGATGCCGGAGAAGGACGACGGTGAGCATATACTTCTCAAGAAGTGTAACCAAACATTGACACACAACTAAACACCATAACATCAGGTACAGGGAACAACGCAGATGATGCAGTTGGCATGTTCTGTGGTTAAAATGAAAGCTGAAATGGTGAAGTTATTCTTTTAAAAAAATGTAAAGGGAAATGATTGTGGGCTTATTCCAATGGGTTTCAGTTGCCTCTTCTTGTGGCTGTTTAGCATTGTTGAAGTGCCAGTGTTGATTTGTTCTTCTCGTCATATTTGTTCAGTGCTGGATGACGACGAGGGAAAGAATAACGATGGAATCTCCTTCAGTTCCTCCACTGGACCAGCTTGGGCTGGTACCGAAAGAGACTACTCATATGACGAGGTAGAGCTGCTTTAGCCTAAATAAACATGCACAAACAGACACAATGTAAGAAGAACATTATGAAGAGATATTGTAGTCTCATTTTTGTAGTTTGTGATGTTGACATGATTTACCGTAAATGACTATGCTATGACTAATACTGTGTGGATATGCACCAATACCAATGTTGACAAATATTGGTGCATGTGTGAAACATTTCAGTCTGGTCTGACTGTAGTTAGCAGAATGGTGAGCCAAGCTTGACTATCTGTCTCCCTGTCTCTTAGCTGCTAAACAGGGTCTTTAATATCATGAGGGAGAAGAACCCAGACATGGTGGCCGGTGAGAAACGCAAGTTTGTCATGAAGCCCCCACAGGTGGTCCGAGTGGGAACCAAGAAAACCTCCTTCGTCAACTTCACAGACATCTGCAAGCTGTGAGTGGACCCTGCTCCAATGCTGCCTTGGATTAGCATAGATTCCAGTTTTGAAGTGTGTGTGTGTGTGTGTGTGTGTGTGTGTGTGTGTGTGTGTGTGTGTGTGTGTGTGTGTGTGTGTGTGTGTGTGTGTGTGTGTGTGTGTGTGTGTGTGTGTGTGTGTGTGTGTGTGTGTGTGTCATTTTCTCTTTTTCACTTTTGCCACTACCATCCAACATATCTCTTTGTTCAGGTTAAATGGTTGAACTGCTCATTTAAAGTGGTCATGTCTGTTTTTTGCAGCTTGCATCGTCAACCCAAACATCTCCTCGCTTTCTTGTTGGCTGAGTTGGGAACGAGGTATTAACCTTTTGTATTTGTTCAGTTATAGTTGAGTCAAAAAATGTTATCAGTCAAGTAAACCTTGTTGGGGTTTTTCAAATAGAAAGTCAAATATTGATCTACTGTAATCATCAATCATATTTGGAAATGTAATGGTATTTGTAGAAACACCTGTGTAAAAATGCCTGAAAAAGAAACCAGGAAGATTTTAGAGTTGAGAAAAAAATCTTAAAGATGTTGTTTACAATGTCTGGACAGTTGGCAGAATGGCAGCTTGTCCTAGAGAGCTAACCAATAAGCTAGCTTATAGCTATGCCTTGTAACCTTTTTACAATAAGATTTAATTTTTATTTGTTTCCTCCCCTCTCTCACAGTGGCTCTATAGACGGAAACAACCAGCTTGTGATCAAAGGCAGATTCCAACAGAAGCAGATTGAAAATGTCTTGAGAAGATACATCAGTAAGTCATTTCTACAGACACGTATCCAAGTGCAGAAGTCTGTTGGACTAGAATGTCCTTTTAAATAATCTAAGATAAGGTGTGAATGGTGTGCACTTTCTGATACATGTAATTATTCATAAAATGTAAAGTTATGCTACATTATGTACATGCCTTCTGATGTAATCGACATTGATTTTGGCAAAACTTAATGCATTCTCTCTCTCTCTTCTCCACCGCCGCCCTACCAACCTATCACAGAGGAGTATGTGACGTGTCACACCTGCCGCTCGCCAGACACCATCCTCCAGAAGGACACACGCCTCTACTTCCTGCAGTGCGAGTCGTGCCACTCCCGCTGCTCCGTGGCCAGCATCAAGACTGGGTTCCAGGCCGTCACCGGCAAGAGGGCGCAGCTCCGTGCCAAGGCCAACTAAACCACAACCCCAAGAGCTGTCGATGGTTCGGGCTCCAACACCCTGTCTGTTTGGGGGCGGATGGCTGTGGCGACGGCGGTGGTGGGGAGGGGGGGGTAAGGGGGTACAAGTGGATCTGGACCTTACCCCTCCCCCTTGGTTTTTTTTGTAACTGGACTCTGAAATCAGACTGAGGGAGGGGTTTTGGAAGGTTGTAAAAGGCTGCGTTTGCTACACCGGGCGGAGAGGGGGAGGGCAATCAAAAGTGGAGAGGCCAGACATAAGCGAAGGATGTGTGTATTCCATAAGACCGCATTTGTCGTCTCAACCGACGATCCTCGCTGTATGACTTTATATTTTCTTCTTTCCTGCCACTTGCTATAGTTGTGGATTGCTGCTTCTTCAAGGAAAGCCTGACTGACACCCTCCTTTGTTCTTTTTATTTTGTTGATTGTAATCTGACCACATCCATTAAAATAACTTCGTTATTAACCAACTGAATAACATCTGATTTCTCCTGCACACACACCCGCATGCACAATAGACCTAAATACATCTGCATTACAGTGACCCAGATCCACATCCTAGTTAAGCTAGCTCTGGCCTGGGGAGTGTTTTTTTTTTTTTTTTTTTTGCTCTCGCTCTCTGTACTTGATTCTCATTGTCATCAATGTAGGTTTTGCTCTGCTCCTCAACGAATACAGATACTATTCAATGCTATTGGAATGATTCTTGTGTTTCACCATTTTATTTTAACATTAAATGGAAAGTTTATCCGAGTTCATTAAAGGGGTTGGTGGGAAATCAAGGGCTATCAAGTAAAGTTAGACATTTGAGGCTTTGTTTGACAGGATTTATTAGGTTCTCAATGGATGGATTCACATACATATTACAACTTTACCAAAGGCCAGTAATGGTTTGTTGAGAATGTGGACCTCTCATTGTGGTTGTGTTTGAATGGCAACATTAATTAGGTTTTGTTTGAACAATAAACAATGTGGTTTAGAGTAATAAATCACCTCTTGAGCAGGGTTTAATTAGACTGGATGTTTAAAAATGAAGTTATCTTTTCTGCACCTTGACGTAATTAAAGGTGTCCTTGACGCATAGGATTTCTCCCATATGCTGTTATTCCCTTACACAGATACTCAGCCAGGAACATAGATTGCAGCCTCTTACATAAGTTGCAAATTTGAAATGACCACATTGACTTACATAAAAAAAGACAGGTCTTTATAGCGCGCCGCTACCCACTATTTATTATGATTCCAAGCAGTTTTGTGTTATGGAGGTTTAAGGCAGGTTTTTCAACTGAAAGTTTAACGGCGGTAATAAAACAGCCCTTTCAACAGAAGTGTCTCATCATATCGGTAATGTAACACACTTTACTTCTGTTGATGGAGATGGGCAGCCAGGTTTTAGCCATGGACTACTATGGTGTGTGCACCTCCCTGAAGAACCTCTTGGTCTGGGCCAGGGTCCGGGTTGCCGACCCGATGCGGCTCAGCTTTTCAAATAATTACCGGTAATGAGTGTTTAATTAAAATGTATTTTATTTTAGTTCGTTCATTTTCAACAAAGGCAAAAAAAAACGTTATATGCAGTGTTATTTCATTTTAAATTTCAAAAGGGTTTTGTGGCTCCCAGTGTTTTCTTTACTGTGTGAAACGGGTCCAAATGGCTCTTTGAGTGGTAAAGGTTGCCGACCCCTGCGGCATGGGATGCTTTTATTTTGAAAAACTGATATCGCGATACTACGAGGAGGAGCAACCGCCTGCCGTTAGCTCCCAGGTATCTGCAAAACGGTGGAAACACCAGCATGCCTCGTCTTTATGTCGGCCGTCTCAGCTACCATGTGCGCGAAAAGGACATCCAGCGGTTTTTCAGCGGCTATGGAAAGCTGATGGAGATTGATTTAAAAAACGGGTGAGTTTCCTAACCCTACACCTGACGGTATCTGGTGCTTGCTATCTAGCGGCGGCTACAACGGCATCGCTTTGCTCCCTCCGCTGCTGCTGATTTAAATGTCCTTTCAGCTAAACAGACGGACTTTTTGTGTTGTTTGAATCCGCATCATGTCCGCCTTTTAATCGTCGTCTCGTCTCGTCTTGTCCAGGTACGGTTTCGTGGAGTTTGACGACAACCGGGACGCCGACGACGCAGTGTATGAGCTGAACGGCAAGGAGCTGTGCGGGGAGCGTGTGGTGGTGGAGCACGCGCGGGGTCCGCGGCGGGACCGGGACGGCTACGGTGGGGGTTATGGGTCCGGTGGGCGCAGTAAGTGCCGTCTATAACAAGAAAAGATATTGCCTTCTCCCGGTCCCCCCCCCCCCCCCCCCCACACTGGTGTTGGGGTCGAGGTGGACCACACACACACACACACACACACACACACACACACACACACCAAAACATGTGACGTTTTGTAATTCAACCTCAATAGTAGCCACATCCACAGCTGTTGCTCTGCCTCATTGTATCCTCCATAATGAGCCTCTCATCATGTTGACATGAGTATGCATTGTCCTTTCCAAGCCTTAAAGTTTACACTCAAAGTGTGCATGCAGAATTGGTTGTTCAGTTTATCCACCAAGTTTTTTTTTTCTTTTCCAGACAATGTTTAAACTCTCAATTGCATACATGTCTTACCACCAGATGCAAAGTTAACAAGCCATTAAACAAATACATACAAATAAACTGTCCCGTGGTGGACCCATATGCATGAAGCATCAATAAACTTATGTACAAATAAGTAGGTTGTATTTCCAGTCTTGGGCTGGTTTATAAGAGGACTATCAGGTGATGATGTTGTAATGGCTACCTTGCACCAGGTGGTAAACTAGAGCCCTCTTGACTCAAGGAGTCGCTGTTTTGTGTGGAGTCTCCTTCACACACTGAAGTTGCTCTGTATTTTTTTTTTTTTACTATATTGATGCCAATCTTGACTGGACATCCAAACAACAACAAAAAATAAATACATTGCATGGTATTGTTTTTTATTTCAAAGCGTCTTACATGTCTTCCTGTGTTTGAAGATGTTCCATTTCTGATGTATTTGCATGTTAGAGGTGCAAAGTAAATTTCTCACCAACATGGCTTGTATAGTACCTAACCAAAACATTCAGATTATTGAAATGTTTCATGTTTACCATATCTATCTATATCATATCTATTTTCATATTAAACATTAACAAAGTCCTTAATGTTTCAATTTGAAAGAGTCCAGCTGTGGCTGATTGTCCACTGGGGCTAAGATGACTGCCTGTCCCCGTTTGGCCTTGGCTTTCACCTTACAATGTGTGTGTGACCTTTGCCCCTACCCTTGACCCTTGGCTGACCTAACCGGAAGCCATGACGACAACAGCCTTTTGCCAATAGACCAGGGGTGATGGTGAGAACTCCCATTGGTTTCTATGTTGAAAATAAAGTGGAGCGAATCTAGCCAAAGTCCTTACTCGCAGGGCGTGCCTACTCGCAGCCAGGACACTGCTCAAGTGGTTATTGAGAAAATGATTGGTATGTGTTCGTTTTCACCATTTCGGTTTGATTTAATGTTGCCAATGACGGCAACCTATAAGAAAATGTTTTCTTCCTTTCTATTTTAATTTATTTTTTCAGGATTCAAAGGTCTTTGTACAGAGAACATCACTTTCCTTTTTATTTGAATGCAGGTAAAACCTGTTTTGCTTTTGGTTGAATCAAGATGTAGGCAGACTTCGTTGTTGGAAACAGATCCAGGCAGTTTGTTCGTTGCAAAAATCTGAGAAACACTGAAAAGTACAAACTAAAAAAAATGAAATACAACAAAGAGAGAGGGTTGTAAGCGCTAACCCAGAGGTTTGTCTTGGGGGTGGTGAAACTGGGATCTTAGTCTCTGCCTCCTGTCTACTTCAGGGCAGATTATAGTCAACAGTCTGATTTATTATGAGTTTTGTTTCCTCTCTAACTGTGGCCATGGCCGCCCCTCCCTCCCCTCTCCCTTCATGTATATTTTTTCAATTCAAAAGGTAGCGGTTACAGCAGCCAGAGTCACGTTGGCAGAGATAAGTATGGACCCCCTGTCCGGACCGAGTACCGCCTCATCGTACAGAACCTGTCCAGCCGCTGCAGCTGGCAGGACCTCAAGGTAAGACACCCAAACAAAGAAAAAGGTTTCTTAAGGTTGTGTAATTTGGTAGCCTCGTGGGGCCATCGTGATATTCACGTTTGCGTTTTGCAATGAATAGCACTCTGGCCTTGGCTGGACAGCAATTGATTTCCAAATATGGCCGCAGCCTTACAATGTTAAAAACACTCGATTTCAATCTGAATGGAAAAACATTCTGATCTGCGAAAAGCCTTCTCTGCAGATCTTTTAACATTGTTATTCAGTCAGTCTATTTCAGACAAAACAGTTTCTTCAGTTTTCTACATTTCCCTGGCCGCCATCATTGTTTTTTTAATTCGGCAGACTGCGGCGCTCCTTGTGCGTCATGAACTGAAACTCCCTCCCCCGAAAGCTGATTGGTCCTAGCTTTTTACATTTTTTGGAAAAGACTTTCAACGGGATCGAGGCCAGACTGATCTGAAGAGAGAAACTGAATGTCACCTTGCAAGATCAGGATGGTCTCCTGAGGCTAGGACACTGTACTTGATGATTAGTAACTAGTTGATTAAATGCCTCCCAAAAGGGTGCTGTCCCTTTCATGTTCAGGGGGCTGTAGCTGAGCTCATACACCTTTCTAAGCAGTGTTTGGAATAACGCTGTTTAAAAGAACGGCGTTATGTAACGCCGTTCTTTTTTTCAGTAACGGGGTAATCTAACTAATTACTGTTTCCGTCGTTACAACGCCGTTATCGTTACTGAACGTTAAATGCAGTGCGTTACTATGAATTGATTGAATAAACTACGTAATCCGAACGCACCCCTGGCTCCATACACAAACTGCTAGTGAGGAGACCGGGTGGGTTAACAACGAGATAAGCGATTATGATTGGCTGAGGCAGAGTCATGTTTCATGGTAGCCAATCGGAGCCAGTGTTTTTACACACAAGCCAGGCCACGCGCACCACACACACACCAAACAGATTCGAAGAAGTAGCAGAGATGGCGAGTCCGTTGTGAAAACTGCTCAGAAAAATCCAAATTCTTTGACTTATTTTTTTTTACAGTAACGCAAATAGTTACTTTCCCTGGTAACTAGTTACTTTTATTATAAAGTAATTCAGTTACTAACTCAGTTACTTTTTGGAACAAGTAGTGAGTAACTGTAACTAATTACTTTTTTAAAGTAACGTTCCCAACACTGTTTCTAAGGGGGGGCAGGATAGTAGTGGTTAGGCTGTTTGACTCCCAGCCGAAAGGTACTGGGTTCAATCCCAATGCCTAATCCCTACCTGATCCTTAACGGTCTATCTGAATTCACTGTAAGCCACTTTGTATAAAAAGCGTCTCCTAAATGGCAAGTGTACAACTCTGTCTTCTCTGTTGAGATCTAATGTGATGATGTCCTCTTACCCCCCCCCCCCCCCCCCCCCAAGGATTTAATGCGCCAGGCAGGGGAGGTGACCTATGCCGACGCCCATAAGGAGCGCACCAACGAGGGCGTGGTGGAGTTCTGCAGCCGCTCGGACATGAACAGGGCCCTGGACAAGCTGGAGGGGAAGGATATCAACGGACGCAAGATCCACCTGGTGGAGGACCGGCCCCGCAGGAGAAGGTCCTACTCTGGCAGTCGATCCAGGTGATGGGGCTGCCCCCCTAACCCCCTTCTTATTACAACCAGCGTGAAATTCCCAGGGGGGACCGGGGGATGTGTCTCACCAATGTTCAAAGAGACCTAATCCCCCCCCCCCCCCCCCCCCAATATTTCCGAGTAACGTCCAGTGATCTGATTCGCTGATGAAGTGACGGCCAGCTGGTTCTTTAACATGGTTGGCTCAAAGCACACTCCCAACCCGATTGGTCACGCCCAATGTGTGACTCACTATTTCGCCTTTTACAACATTGGCCCAAATGATTTCTTTTTCGTTTTGGGGGAATGTTAGAAATTAACTCTTGACGCCCGCCGCTTCCAGGTCTCGCAGTCGCCGTCGATCCCGCAGTTGGAGCCGCAGGAGCTCCAGAAGCCCCTCCCGCTCCAGGTGAGTTCAAAGCATAAATGCAACGTCTCTCTCTTTAACACTTTGACTTGAATCAACTTTTTATTAAACGAAAGTATCTCGCACATGGAAACGCGTTCAACCGAAGTAAACACAGAATACAAGAATGCATCAAAAACATCGGAATTGGATTATTAGCTTTTTGGAAAGCTAGACGGGAAAATTGAATGTAAGCCTTTTAAACCCAAACTTGATTGACCGTACTAAACTTATAAAGCATGCATTCATTGAACTTTGACTTTAAACTAAATGGTAACTAATTCATTAATATAAGTTGAGTAGGGAGATGGAGAGAAGGACAAAGGCCGAGTGTGGGGTTCCTTATGAAGGTGCCAGGACTGTTTTATGACCCCCACTAAAGCTTGGAGGGATAGGCCAGAGGTAGAGAGACAAAGGGGGATGTAGAGAAGGCAATAGAGGCACTATAGTTTCTCAAATAAGATTTAAAGAAACACTTCATGCGTGTTTGGCACGTGTCCTCTTTCTTATTGTTTTTCCCAGTCCAGTCAAGTTGTTGTTGACTATCCTCATGAGGATGACTTTGTATTTGTATGTATATTGTATGTGGGAGAGTGTGCATCTCAGGAATACTTTGAAGATTACACTGTCCCAAATGGTGTATGTGTGAACTCATCAGGTGGTAAAAATGTCTTGCTTGTGTCTTGCTTTTTAATTAACAGCATTGGGGTCCATTTGTTCAGTGTAGTGAACAAAGTTAATCTTAGGGACGGCAGGATGTATGGGTGAGTGTACACTTATCATGCCCAGATCAGTCGGTGACCCTGGACCAAAGTGTAATCCAAAGCAGGGCAACCTGGCAGGGTACGGCTGCACCGACCACGCTGTGACTCAAATATATATTTTATGAGCAGTGGTGCAATGTGCTTCTAGGAGATGTTTATGTCCCTCAAAGCCAAAGTACAAATCCACAGTGACCCACAGTCCTTGTGACATGCATTAGTGATATCTTGTGAAGCCTACAATAATGCATTTCCTAAAAGCATGGCAAATGGCTATTTTTGGACTAAAACCAATTGAAAATCTAATGGAACGTTAGTTGTACTACAGTGGTATTTCACTAAGGCGGTGCTTCAAGAATAGACTTTAATTTGACTTAATTTAATAATTTTACTTTACTTAATGAATATACATTCTTATAAATTGTTGTTAGTTGTAATTTACTGTGAGGTTTAGTGTTTGTGTCTGATCATGATGTTGTAACCTATGTGTATATGCAAACTTGCATCGTCTCGCCCACAGATCCCGTTCCTGTAGCAACAAGAGAAGCCGCCGTTCGCCGCCCCGCTCCGGCAGGAAGTCTCGCTCCAGGGGAAGCAAGTCTCACTCTCGCCACCGTGGGTCCCGCTCGCCCTCCCACAGGTCCAAGCCCCGCTCCGCGAGTCGCTCCAAGGTCAAGACCGAACGCTTCTCCCGCAGCCGTTCGCCCTCGCCGGCGGACAAGGGTGGCGCCAAACCTGCTTCTCGGTCGCCGTCGCCGTCGCCCAACGCCGGCCGCTCCATACCCAGGGAGGAGCGCTCAGCTTCCCGCTCAAAGTCCAGGTCTCGCTCCAGATCGGCCTCTCAGGATTAAAAAAATGCATTGTGTGTACACACACACACAGGGCAGTTCTGTTTCACTGTTTCACTTTGGGTTCAGCACTGAGCTAGCTATAAACTTATTTGATTTTCAGTCCCAATTTGTGCATTCCCGTTTGAGACCCATAACAAGGACTCCCAACTGTTAAGGCAGGCTTTATGGTGCTTGTGTGAAGGGCAGTGGATATGTTCAGCTTAGCCTGTTTTGCTTGGAAAGTTACAACGGAAGTCACATTTTCATTTAGTCTATTTTGAGCTGTCAAAGAGTGAATAAAACCAAACTGCGTTGACGATTGTTACCATGGCACCGTCTACATGGCAGCTGTCCTCATTGGTTTGGCTTTATGCCGATACATTTATTGGGGGCATTGAATACATTTGAGTTTTGGTTTTGATTGAACATTTTGAGTTTTATACGAATAAAGAAAAATTCCTGATAAAAATGTGTTTTATGCAGTGTTTTATTCCAGACATGAACCCTGTAGGTCCACCATCAAACACCACCTATCACCAAGCCATTACACAAAGTTGTTCACTATTCTATTAAGGGGTTAATGCATTTCGATAACTAAATGGCGACATTTGTGGAGGGGGAGGATGGATTATAAGTAGGCTATTCATCCGCCAGCAGCAGCAGTAGGCCTACACCGGTCTACATAACGACCTGGCACAGCGATCGCTGCTGAATCGCATTATTATCCCCCTCACCCACCTCACCCATCTCCCCCCACCCCCCCTCCATCCCCATCCATCTCCATGTATGTAAGCGAGCGCCGGGTGGAAGACTAAAAAACGAGGACCATGTATGAGCGGCGGCGGCGGTGACTGTACACATCAAACTCCACGCATGCGCATTTCGGAGCCCCGGAGCCGCAGGAGATTGAGCTGGTAAGCCCCAATTTAATTTTTTTTTAAGCGAATTGATTAGCGAAGATCAATTTATCGGCGGCGGATTTTTTTTGCGCGTCGCCCTCCCCCCCCCCCTTTGGAGACGGCGGATAGACAGTTTATTTACTGCAAGGTGGCTGAGCATTTATGTAGGCCTATGTTATGCTATGTTATATATGCAAGCGCGTGCATTTGTACCAGAGAGAGGAGAGAGGAGATGAGGAGAGAGGAGAGAGGAGAGGAGAAAAAAAAGGGACAGACTCCTCCGTAAAGCTATTCTGGGTTCACAATGTACAGAGGGAAAAAAACCGGGTTGAATTCACCTGCTTTCCCGGCAGCAAGTAGGCTATATGATCGCATCCCGCCACGGACAATGGGAAGTACAGTAATAATGACAGTTGTTGTTGTGGTTGCGGTGTGACATCATAATTGTCATTCATTCTCTTCATCCCGCCGGTGGATGAAAGGGTGAAAGGGTTAATATTTTGAGGGAAATGGGATTTTTTCTTTTTCTTCTCCGGGATTTAGCCTGGTCCTGATGCGTCCTCTCCTCCTGGTGGTGGTGGTGGTGGTGGTGGTGGTGGTGGGGGGGGGGGGGGGGGTTTGATTCCCAGCCATCTCAACGGAGGATAATAGAGGATAATATTTGGGGTTGGGGGGGTGGCTGTCATTGATCATTGATGTTTTCTAAGTGTAGAGAAAGGAGTGGGAGCCATTTAAAAGAAGTCACTCTGGGGGTCACAGGCTGGATGCTGATGGGGGCATGTTGTATTGGATGTGTACACAGACATAATGTGCGAGCGGTTACTTTACGGTAATAATAATTGCATTGCGTCTCCCCCCCCCCCCCCCCATCCATCCAAAAAAGGAAGAGCCGATTCTCCAGTGCACACTTTATTTGACATGGCCATTTTGGGAGAGAAACCGGGGGGTGGGAGGGAAAAAAGCGATCAATTGTTCATTTGCACCATTTAAAAACCATTTGAACCAGTAGACCCCTTTGCACAGGGGTGTCATGGTGGGACACACACACACACAGATGTCTTTTTATGCACCAGAAACTACTGAAGATGGCAGACCCATAAACCGTGCTATGAGCTTCACCTGTGTGACTGATGCGAGGATTCACTTTATTTTATTTTATTTTCTAGTTGTGACATGCACCATTTGAATACAAACACACTATACATTGCATATTTCTATCTTTCTAGCCCATATGTTATTACCTTCACATCGATACTAGGCCTAGGTAGGTTACGTCTTTACGACAAGGAAATGACACAATCGGGGATTGAGTAATTCTATTGTATTGACTTATTCACACACACACACACACACACACACACACACACACACACACACACACACACACACACACACACACACATTGAGTGTATGCTTCTTGGCTGTTCCTCAAGAAAGAGGGCCACCAAGTAGCCATTGGTAGGCCAGCTGATTGTTGACTGGTGGGGCATTGTGTGCCCCCTGCAGCACTCCGGAGGGAGGGGAACGGACGCCACTATGAGTGCCAAAGTAGACATGGAGGTTCCCACCAAAGAACCAGACCGTATGCCACCAGACTCCTCCTCCTCCTCCTCCTCTTCCTCTTCCTCTTCCTCCTCCTCCTCCTCCGTCTCCTCCTCCACCATCTCCTCCTCCTCCGCCTCCTCGTCGCCCCCCACCGACACCATCCTAGTCTGCAGCAGTGAGGGGATGGCCAAGTGCCCTCCTCCTCCTCCTCCTCCTCCTCCCCCTCCTGCTCCTGCTCCTCCGACCCCGACCCAGACAACCACGACGGCCCTGCTCCTGCCAGGTAGGAAGGTCGAAGGTCACCTACTTGTTTGTAGAATACAGCCCGAGTGGGGACTGTCACTCTGTGGTTTTGCATCGGGGATTATAAGTAACTTATTAGAGCCTATTTTGGCACCTGGAATTTGGGTAGCAGGATCCAAAATGTCGGCTCGCTCTTTCTCTCTTCCTCCGGTAATAAGGACGCAAGAGAAAGTAATCATTTATTTCTTGCGGTGTGTATTTAAAGGGCTACACTTGATTGTACTTGTTTCCCCACCAAGTTCCAGTACTACCCAGTCATCAAAAGGTGGAGGTGACTTCGGCCACCGTGGTGGCAGATCCAGGGAAAGTGGGCGGGGTTATAGAGGCGACCGCACCCACCCTAACAGCCCAAGTGGGCGGGGCCTGTAGCATCGTCCACGTGCTGGAGTGGAAAGAGGGAATGGCCATTCTGCCCAGCAGTAACCTTAAAGTAAGCTTTTCTGTCTTTGTGTAGTGAATGCATCGTCGTAGTGCATGTGGTCGATTATAGAATATAATTAAATGGACTGCAATAGAAAAGGAAATGAATGAATCAGAATTTTGAATCAGGAAATGGATGAATCAGAGTTTCATTGAAGTATAAATGAGACACAGATTAGCTCATTGATGCTAAATGGGTTGAACTGTGTGTGTGTGTGTGTGTGTGTGCGCGTGCGTGTGTGTGTGTGTAGTTCTGCGTAAGCGACGTGGGAACACTGAGCACGTTGATAACCCCTGGGACCGCTAACAGCACGGCTAAACCAACAGCCGGGGCTTCTCGGAAATCTGCTGATGCAGAGGGACCACCAGTGGCCAAGACAGGTAGCGGTCACTGAACGAGATTACCATATTATTATCACATTATACAGGTCCCACACATGTTCACATATAGCAGACAGTGGATTAAATTGTTACCTTATTGATTACTGTCATTAAATAATAAATGACTGTCAGCGAAGCATAACTTTTTTTATTGTGGATTAATCAAATACATATTTATATTTGTGTGTAAACAATTTAGGATTGCTAAAGTTAGGTATGTAGGTAGATAAGGGACTGGTTTCTGTTCGCTTTGACTCAAACACTGCTAAACCATAGCCTCCATACTAAATTTCAGTTCCCCTAGGCCGGGATAAACCAGATCAGATAAAAGTAAGATGAATGGTCCAATTATGGTACACTGTTACCACTTCTTCAATGCCGATAGTGATTCAGAGTATTTGTCATCCAATACCGAGTACAAATAAGATCACTGTACATACTTGAAGAAGGTCAAGTGAAGGTCATTCGATGTGAGTCAGGACATAAAGTAAACCTTTGTCTGAATAAAGTGGCTTTAATTTTAGCATCTGACATGTTCAGTGTTTAATACTTAATGTATGTCGCTGCTCTATTTTTGCCTCATATTGGACTTATTCTATGATCATATAATATTTCTTCATGTGGTTTAAAATTAAAACCCATTTAAACCCCACAGAATAGCACTGACTACAAGTTTCTCATTGATGACTAATTTTGAGGGTAGATCTGTAGATAGATATAATTTGTCAGTTGAATCTATGGTTTCCATGGTTTCGCTACAGACGTGTCGGCAGCACCCGTCGTCCCTGTTCGCGGGCCCTCTGTGGACCCTGTGGAGAGGGTGGTCCAGGTGAAATCGGAGGTGCAGGTGGGACCGCGTCAACAGAACCACGAACCCAGAGCCCAGAGGACCTACGCCGAGGAGCTACGCAGAGAGCCCATCACTGAGAAGTACGTAACACACAACATTATGCTAATCACTAATCAAGCTAATTCCTGTTACTCAAGTAACCAGTAAGTGTCAGCATATGTATACTGCTTCCTAGCCTTGTAGCTAGCTTGGGTGTTGTTAGATTTACATTTTTTGATTTCCAATTTGGACATCAGAAATGCACGCACGCACACGCACACACACGCACGCACGCACGCACACACGCACGCACACACACACACACACGCACACACATGCACGCACACACATGCACGCACACACACACACGCACACACACGCACACAATCATATGATGATAATCATATCCATATGGCTATTGACAGACTACACTGAATGAACCTAACACTAAATGATCAATGATTTGCAATATATGACGATACTGTTGACCTCTAGTGTATTTTTGTGCTTAAATTGGGACAATAAAGTCATGTGATGTCCACACTCTGCTCATTAAACATTTCTAAGAGACATTCATTTCATATATTCCTACTGTGGCAGCTAGCCCTGGGAGGCATGACTGATGGACAGGGTTACGGTGCAAAAGCAAACATTTATTTTGATTGTAGGGGAAGGGAGTGGGGAAGTGATGACGGTATCTTATCATTGAGGGTTTTATGTCCAGTGACTAACAGGGGGAACCGACAAACCTCGTGGGACACACAGAGGCGAGGGTATGAGACACAGTAGGTTTCCTTGACCAGGAGAGAAATGTCATTTCAAATGTCATGACAGTCCACGTTAGTTTGTTACTCCGATCTCTACTTTTCCTTTGACTCTCTCTGCACCATTGGAGACTCAGTTTGCCAACCTTGTAACCACCTCCGCTCAACCGGCTGTGTGTTTGGTGAGGGTATTACCCAGATTGTCCTCAGGGGCCGGGACCAGCTTTGCATAATATCAACATAGTGTAGTTATATTGAAGTGTTGACGAAGTCTGGGTTTACACATTACTAAATATAAAACAGGTTGCACCGCACAAACTAGTTCTTACGTAGTCCTTACTAAATATTTAGACCTACCCCTAAGCAGGTGTAAATAGTGGCAGTTGGTGACAAAAAATGATCTGCAAAATAAATAAAGAATATAATTATGGGGGAGGGTGGCTGGACGACCGCAGTGGGCGCACTGCACACAGTGGCAGCCTGTTTCTACACAGGATACTGTGCCGGTTGAACTTTTTAACTTGTGTGTTTTTACCACACAAAGCAATTCTAGAGTACAACAAAACATACAGTCAATTCTGACTGTGCCATGCGAATCGATGTCCTCTCCGGTCCTCTCAAGCACGAGCGTGTTGTTGATTCGTTAAAACTTGGTTGTCATCACGTTGAAGCGACAACAAACTTGTTTCTAGTTAGGACATTACTTACGCATAGCTGGTGCAACCCAGTCCAGGCGTGTTACCTCCAGGTTTGCCAGAGTTGGGCTGATAGGAATCTGTCCTCCCACTCCACTCTCAGGTTGTCGTGGGCGTGGTTGCTGTTCAGGATATAGGGTTCAGCCGGCACAATATCATACCCACAACTTTTCAATAACACACACAAATATCTTACCTCACCTCACTGCTAGGAGGATCATTGGAGTAGAGAAGATCCCGGCAGGGGGCAGAGTCCCCTCCCTCAACCCTGACCACCTGAAGCCCATGAGGAAGAGGAAGAGGAAGGAGTACCTGAGTCCTTCTGAGGATGATTCAGATGTTGAGGGCGGGGTAGGTGGTTGTTTTTGCTCTCGTAACACGAGTTACTCTGCATTGGAAACTGGTTGACTCTGGGTTTGTTTCATCTTTTCTCTTAGGATGAAAAAATCGATGATTGTAAGACAGACATCCGACACATCAGAGGAGGTGAAGACCTTCCTTCCTTCCTACTTCCCTCCCTCCCTCCCTCCCTCCCTCCCTCCCTCCCTCCCTCCCTCCCATCCATTTCAACACTACCCCCCCCCCCCACCCCCCCAATCTCTGCTCCCTGTCTTTTCAATCTTACAGCAAATAACCTTAAGGCCTACCAACCTGTAAAACAAAATCGAATTTGGGCTGTTTGCACAGGCAAACTGGCCGGCTTCGCCGCATTGTGTGCAGGGTACTCAGCTGAACTAGTCAAACCTTTCCCACACGCCGCCCCCCCCCCACCCCCCCACCCCCCCTAATACGCCGCTGCCGGCAGTTGGTCAACAATACCACATGAATGATTACATCTCGTCTCACCACAACTCACACCCTTAAAGAACAGCCCACACATCGCAGTGACTAAATTGTACCCTGTCAAAATTCGCTGTGCTCGCCAGCAGTTCTGTGAACATGTCAATTTCGATGTTGTTTTAAGTAGTATATCGGGGCCTTTGCCGTAAAGCTGTTGAGTCCTCCAGCTGTCTGGCGCCCTGCTGCCGGGGGCCAGCAGTGAACAGCCAGCCTCTGTATTGTCTCCCTCAAGGTGGTGACAGTAAGACGGAGCTGTGGACCTGGACCCAATACCTGGAAGACTGCAATGCTGTCGCAGCGCCTGTCACACTCTTCCAAGAGGTAGGTGTGTGTGTGTGCTCGTGTGTGTGCTTGTGTGTGTGTGTGTGTGTGTGTGTGTGTGTGTGTGTGTGTGTGTGTGTGTGTGTGTGTGTGCAGTCCAAGTGCAAGGTGAACCCTTGTTGTTTCCTGTTTCTTTGACTTCCCCTTGGATAAAGTTTTACCTGCTGTCTGAAATAAACTAAGCCAGCATGAGAGTCTCTATTGGGTATTACTGGAAATGAATACTTCAAACAGAGCATGAAAGCTCAAACAAAAGTGTTAATTAAACCGTCAACTTTCATTAAATTCATCCATATTGTCTATTCTATTGATTGCGGTATTGCATGGTTAAATATGCTGAATTCCTCACATTTTCATCGCAATGTCTTGGTTTCTCTATTCTATTTGTTCTGGTGGTGTGTGTGTGTGTGTGTGTGTCCAGGCCCAGCGCGTCCCCACTGTGAAAAACAGCTTCAAACAAGGGATGAAGCTAGAAGGCATTGACCCTCAACATCCCTCCATGTACTTTGTCCTCACCGTGGCTGAGGTGAGGTGGGCTCGTTCCTAGCAAACAAACAGCATCATACGCCTCAAAGCTCAGACAGCTCAGAAAGATCGAATGGCCGCTTTTATTTTAGGGCTGCTGAGGTGTTCTGCCTTGCATGCAAATCTTTTCCCCCCGATGATTTGATGTATTACATGTTCAAAGAGGAAAAACAGGATCTTGAATGAGAGATTATATCAGATTAGATTATATCAGATTAGATACATTGTTTTCTCTATCTCTGAATTAGATTGGTTGTGAGTATATATGGTGTGCTTTTCGACAAAAGCTTAGTGTTTATCCTGAGCTGTTGTCTAAAAGTACACCAGATACTTACAACCAATCAAAACAGCATCTCGGTTGTCCTTTACGTGTGTATTTCCCGCCCCCAAGGTCTGTGGCTACCGGCTGCGTCTCCATTTTGACGGCTACTCTGATTGCCACGACTTCTGGGTCAACGCCAACTCCCCGGACGTGCATCCCTCTGGCTGGTGTGAGAGCACCGGACACAAGCTGTACACCCCCAAAGGTGAGATCTGGAGCACCCTACTCATCACCATGCTATCGGCTTCTAGCCTAACCAATAGCATTACCAGGCTGCAACAGATGTACGAGATTAGCACGGTGAAATAAAACAAGCTCATCTCCGATTGGACGTGGGAAGCCACCTGCTTCCTCAGTCAATCAGTTTTTGATATTCACTAGTATGATGTAATCACAGCTTCATGTGTGTTAAGTGTTAGTGAGTTGTAATTAAAAAAAAGAAAAAGTTAAATGTCTCTCTCTGTCTATGTCTGTGTGTGTGGGGGGGGTTTTACTTTCCTTCAGGCTGTAAAGAAGAGGAGTTTACATGGAACAACTACCTGAAAATGACTAAAGCACAAGTGGCCCCCAAAGAGCTGTTTGCAACTCCAGGAAGAGTATGTCTAAAAACAGTTTAAATTAATAAAACGATAGAATCATGTAGGAATACTTATTATAATGAGAAATGTTTGTAACTCAGTATTCAATAAAAAAGTTCTTACTTTTCTTAGTTACTGTTTTTTTGTATAAAACCAGTGTAGTGGAGGTGATGACCCCGTCTGTCTCTGGTTAGATTGACATGCAGTGCGGTTTCGAGGTGGGCATGAAGCTGGAGGCTGTGGACCGCATGAACCCCTCTCTCATCTGCGTAGCAACCGTTACCGACGTGGTGGATGACCGCTTCCTGGTTCACTTTGACAACTGGGACGACACCTATGATTACTGGTGAGGCTCTACAGATGCTGTGCAGCAACAAATTAAACCAATAATTCGGTAAACCAGTATTTATTGATGGATATATAAATTGTCCTGTTTATCAGTGTAATAATATATAATTGTACACATATTTCATTTATTTTGTTACTCAAAATTCAAACAAATTTGGTGAAACAAAAAAAAATTACAGGTCCTTGCTACACAGCCCCCCACCTGTATTTCTGAATGTGCAATTTCAGTATTAAATATCTTTTTTTCCCCTTGTCTGTAACCTAATACAGGTGTGATGCAAGTAGCCCGTACATCCATCCGATTGGCTGGTGCCAAGAGAGGAACCTCCCCCTGACACCACCCCAAGGTAACAGACTAACTGCCCCCCCCCCCCCCCCCGAAAAAATTAAAATAAATCAAAAAATCAATTTACATAACAATTAGTAATTTAATAGATGCTTGATAATAACATGGATCATGTATACCAGAAATATCATAACCATGATCAATTGTTAATAATAATTTTCTCTGTTTACCCAATCCCTGTAGTCAGATGCCTGGTGGTGCGGGTGGTGGGGGGGGGGATGTAATAGTAGAATCCATTAATGTAATGTGTTTGCTGTTCGCCACCAGATTACCCAGAGCCAGACCGCTTCTCCTGGTCGCGGTATCTGGACGAGACCGGTTCCACTGCTGTGGTCGCTGAAGCCTTCAAAGTGGTGAGGGAAAAACCATGACCTTTGGTAATCCCTACAACTAAACTAGATAATAATATATTAACAAATAACACAATTATTTGGGCTTTTTAAAAATGAAATACTGTGTGTGTGTGTCCAGCGGGCTGCCCATGACTTCCAGGTGCAGATGAAGCTGGAAGCGGTAGATAAGAGGAGCCCTGGGCTTATCAGAGTGGCCACTGTGGAGGAGGTGGACACCCACCGCATCAAGGTACACTCATCACAGTCTGTGTGGGTGTGCTCCCATGCATTCACTGTATGTGTGTCTATTAATACAGGAATGTGTCTGTATTAATACAAGTGTGTGTGCTGTAATGTATAATGCTAATGTATTTATAATGTTATACCACATGATTAAAAAAAAGCAATATATGTATGTGTGTTTGTGGTTGGCTGTGTGTGTCTGTAGCAGTTTACCCCTGCCACACTCCACCTTAGTGGCTTTTGCTGGGGCCCTCCGACACAGGACACAGATAGATGTTGATTTGCAGATGCATTTATTGGAGATGGTATACACCGAGCAGATGGTAATATAATAATGCTGCCATGACAGTGGCTCTCTCCCGATTGTGTGTGGTGATAGCTGGTTTATCCTGGGTGCCATGATTGCTCATGCACCACAAGTGTGAAGCCCCACCCGGCCCCAGTCTAATCCGGCCAGGTGAGGCTGTAAACCAGCTATCAACAACACACACTCCACAGTGTCTTTTATGTCCTGCCACAGGGGGCAGGATAGTGTAGTAGTTGTGGTGTTCTCTCCCAGCCTGACCCCTACCTGTTTCTAAATGACCTGTATCTCTATATCACTGTAACTCACTTTTGACAGAAGTGTCAGCTCAATATCTAGGAGTAGCCATAGTAAACACATACATGTAATAGCTGTGTGTGTGTGTGTGTGTGTGCGTGCGTGCGTGCGTGTCTCTCAGGTGCACTATGACGGCTGGAGTCACATGTATGATGAGTGGATGGACTCTGACCACCCGGACATCCACCCTGTGGGCTGGTGTGAAGCCACCACCCACCCCCTCAAAGTACCGCCCAGTGACCCCAAAACACAGACCCCCCACGGTAAGAGAGCCAGCACACACACACACACATGTAACACTCACCTTCTGCATGAGTCCTGATATATATACTACATTCTGCTTCACTTTGGAGATCGGTCCGGCCAAGCTATGCGCTTGTGGCTGAAACACAGCGGTTTGGACCAATCAGCGTCCCATGAGAAACTACTGACAGATACGGGCGCGATTTAGGTGTGATGAGAGCGAGAACGTTCGTTTGATAACAACAATGGTGGCTCCTAAAGAGGTTAGCGTAGAGGCTGCTATAGCATCAGTTATATCTGATGAGAGTATTTGATGAGAGTATTTCTTCATGGAAAGAAGAGCAAAGCACAGCACTGAAAGCTTTTCTCGATGGAAAAGATGTTTTCGTTCTCCTCCTACGTCATATGGTTCGTTGATCTGATTGGTTGAAGTTAGCACGCGATAGACGGTGATGGACAGATGGTTCATCCAATAAACTGCCAAGTATTTTTTGAAAGTGCCTGCCCTTTTGGAAACAGTTTCCATGGACTACTTCCCAGATGGTTCTGCGTAACAAACCATCTGGCGTGTCATGTTAGATACATGCTAGGATTTGTCTAAAATAGTCAAATAGGGTTTTCATAGCATTTTTAGTGTATTTGTGTGCATGCATTTGCCTGAACACGTGTGTGCGTGTGTGTGTATGTGCATGCGTGTGTGTGTGTGTGTGTGTGTATGTGCATGCGTGCGTATGTGTGTTTGTGTGTGTGTGCGTGTAGGTCCAAAAGAGATCCCTGCCATTGGCCAGTCCAGTTTTCCTGCCTCTGCCCCCTGTAAACCAATCAGCCACCCGAGAACCAACAAGTACAGCTTCCACCACCGGTCAGCCACCTTTTCTCCTTGTTCTCCTTCCCATCAAACTACATCCTGGACATACGTTATTACATCGTTTTAATAATGATGAGTCAGGATCAGAGTTTATCCTTTTTGTCTGACCATTTTTGTCCACAATTTGTGGTTTACATAATTGTATCGATTGCCTATTTTATTGAACATAGCAAGAGGCCAAGTGGACAAAGCTTTTCATTCAAAGTCCATCTATAGCTTGTGTTTACATGTCCCTTGTTACCATTGTTACTAAGTGTTCACTTCTGTTTTTAGTGTTCTGTTTCTAGTGTGTTTGGTACAAAGCATGTGGTTGACGGTTTGAAGTCACCTGTTGGTTGGAATGCATGCTGGTGTGTTTTTCAGTAATTTTAGCAATATTTCTGAGGAAGTACATCCATTTGAGGAAGTATATCCATGTTGAAGACTCTTAGTTATCCACCTCTTTCTTTGATACAGGAAATGTCCAACCCCAGGATGCGACGGTTCCGGCCATGTGACTGGCCGCTTCACCGCCCATCACTGCTTATCTGGCTGCCCATTGGCTGAACGTAACCAGGGCAGACTTAAGGCCGACCTCTCAGACACAGAGTCCAAGAGAAACCTTTTCTTTGGCCAAAGGAACAAAAAGACCCACTACCGTGGCAGGTATTGTGTGCGTGTGTGTGTGTGTGTGTGTGTGTGTGTGTGTGTGTGTGTGTGTGTGTGTATGTGCGTATTTGTCTTTCTGTAAAACATTTTTTTTTCTTTTCTGTCGTTAGGATTGGTCGTCCTCCTAAATACAGGAAAAACCAGCAGAGAGGCTTCCAGAGTGAGTTTGATGTACATGATACACACATACACATATGTGTGACAAAGTATTGTCCACATACATGTATTAATGTACATCCACCATGACAGATCATGCAATAAAATATATATGATAAAATCGAATACTCGATTTTGATTGGACAATTGCGGCATTATATGGTCTGTTATTTCTGAATAGCAGCTATGAATAACAGACCGTTGTTATGGACGCTGCATCACCCTGTCAGGGTTTATTTCGCAATAATAACCGGCTCATTATCCCTTAGATATAATAGTATTCGTCTGTGTGTGTGTGTGTGTGTGTGTGTGTGTGTGTGTATGTCCCCGTGTCAACATCTCTCTGCAGATATGTCTTCAGAGGGCGTGTATCCATCTCTGTTCATGTCGGCCCTGAGCGTGCAGTCAGACCGGGCCCTGTCCCTGTGCTGGGAGCAGCACTGCAAGCTGCTGCCCGGGGTCCAGGGCATCCACGCCAGCCAGGTGGCTGCATGGAGCGTAGACGAGGTGGGGACCAGCTCCAATTTTAGTCCCAGGCTTCTACAGAGACAGAATACACTTTGTATTGTGTTTTTTTTTAATGATGTTCAATGTGATGCATATATATATATACAGTATATACAGTATATATATATATATATATATATATATATATATATATATATATATATATATATCTTTGTTGAGACACTATTTTAGACACTTAATTCACAACTGTAAAACTTTCAGACTTTTTCAGACCCTTAAATCATGGTTTTAATTTTCAATTTTTAGTGCCACAGTGAATGAATTAAATACTACTAATAATAATATATAGGTTTTATATAGCGCTTTTCTTGGTACCCAAAGACGCTTTACAAAAACACAAAAACAAAAAGGATACAGATGGACAATACATACAGTACATACATGCATACAAACATACAGATACTCAAAAACAACAATACAGAGAGAGTAGGTAGGAAAATAAGAAAGAGAGAGGGTGGAAAATGATTCATCAGGTGTTGTAAGTGATGTTGAAGAGACCTAGGGGTGTGTTTCATTGATGGAGAGAAGTGAAAGTACGTGTGGATTTTAAAGTTGTCAAAACATGGGGTTTGGACAGAGCGTTCTCTCAGCCTGCATGGAGGGTGCCCCGCATCCCACTATTGTTATGCAGTAGTAATAATAATAATAATAACTGTAATACTCCATTTCAGGTCTTTGGGTTCGTCCACAATCTGACCGGCTGTGAAGACCAGGCACGTCTTTTCAAAGATGAGGTGAGTAAACGGTCACGATAAAAATAAAAAGGTAGATACATCAGGATTAAGATAATCTAGAGATAGTTTTAATGTATATATTTGTGGAAGTAGACCCTGCCACACGCCACCTGAGTGGCTTTGCTGGGCTCCTCCGACACACAGGACACAGGTAGATGTTGTACAAAACCAGGGAGAGTTGTCAAGGTGTTTACAGCCAGAGCAGGTGTTAAAGACTTGGTTAAACCAGCTATCAACCACACACACTCCACAATATTCTTCTATCATTGTATCATTTCTAAGAACAAGACATCATCAAATTGCAAACATTAGTAAATACAGACATTTTCAAATGGTTCTATACTAAGAATAATTGTCCCTGCATTATCAATAGAACGCTGCTCAGAACGCTATGGTCTGTTTTGATTTTGTAGAACATGAACAAAAGTGTTAATGTCTCCGCAGATGATTGACGGCGAGGCCTTCCTGTTGCTGACCCAGACGGACATCGTGAAGATCATGAGCATCAAGCTCGGCCCCGCCCTCAAGATCTCCAACGCCATTCTCATGTTCAAGAGCACCGACGAGGGACTCAAGTGACCCCGCGCGCTCACCTGCTCCTGCAAGCCAATCATCATGTGCCAAATTCATTCCATTCTTGAGAAAACAACAACAACAACAACAACAACCCCGCCCATCCGTCTGTCTTGTGTCCTATGCCCATCAGAGAGGAGGAGAGGGGCTGTCTGATCCGAGTTCTTGAGAGCATTGTAAGGTGGCGATATGTGGGTCAGCAGTGGCCGGCGGTGATGTAGAGCAACGTAGAGCCCAGCCTCTCGAGTTCACCAAAGTCTGGACAAATCCGAGCACAGCCGTTAAAAGGGGGCGGAGACACAGTGGGCTGTCGTCGGACGCACAACCGATAAGAATGAACTTATAGGGAGGACGACACAATGGCTCCGTTTCTGAGGGTGGTGGCAACCCCCCCCCCCCCCCCCCACCAAAAAAAGGGACATTGACGAGATGAGTCTGACTGTGAAATTAAAGTGTAAGTGAACCCCCTGTTTCAGCTCAAATTCAAACACGTATGAGTTTTAAAAAAATGTGTTTTGGCAGAAAGCGCTAAGAAGTAGGGGCGAGGGGTGTTATCCCCATGGTTACGACCCACGCCAACTTTGTGATACTTTTTTTTTTAGGCTAGTACCATCGTTGTGTATGAGCATTATCATGAGCGATGTTGTACATGAAATGAGCCGCACACCGTGGCGTTAGGCTACTATAAATGTCCGAGAAGCATAACAATCTCTTGGACGTGGCCATCAACATAAACCGCTGCCCAGGCGGAGCTCCACACACACCTCGCCGCCGGTGTCCCTTCGTGGTGACGTCGAAGTGTATCCGAAAAGGGACTTCGACGTCACGAAAAGAACGCCACCTGCGTTTGGAACTGGTTAGCAGAGACTGGCAAAAACAGGATTTTCCCCCGTTTTTTCTAAATTACGGTCTTATTTTAGTAGCGGTGACAAAATGGCATAAATTACTATGTTGACGATCATATAAGACGTATTACCACATTTTAAACAAAAAAAAAACGATTTTGGGTTCACTGACACTTTAACAAGACAGTAACTTTGGAACACGGTTGACAACTCAAGGTATGACAATTGTCGATTAGAAAATTAACTAGCTTGCATTTTGATTTGCCACAATGCAAAGAGTTGTGTCATATAGGGCATGAACATGGGCACATAAAAGCTGAAGAGACTAGAGGTGAAGCACTTGAAAGACACTGGCCAAATAGAAGGGAGCGAAGGGTTAAGCCTTAAAAGGCCCATACCTGTTTGTGCAATAAACAAAAAAACTATGACTGGTGTGAATTACCGAAAGGGCCTTTCTGGTTCACACCATTTTTTTTGTTCGGGTCTTAAAGAGGTCACAAATTGGGGAAATGGGATTCAACTGCTTTTTTGGGGTTGGTTTCTCATTTGCCAGTGAATTTAACTAAAATATATTGTACATAGAGAGGAACCAGAAGTTGGTTGTCATAAACGGCGCAGTCCGTTATGTTTCACCAAATCTTTTGTTATGTGCAGAACTATTCCAATCTGAAAATGTGAAATGACTGTGTTTTGAGATGTTATCTTAGTATGCAAGTTATTGAAACAATTGTATTCTTTAATTAAAATGTTACTTTTAAAAAAACGCCACATATTGAAGCACAATTTCTTCAATGAAAGACGGGAGTGTAGATTACTGTTCTATGAATTGGACATTGAAGTTCAAATGTGTACATTTTAGCACAACAGATTTGGACGTAAGCTCTGAGGGTTTTATAGAGATGCAGTCAGTGAAACTAAATTTTGAATCTCAACCTAAAGCGTGTCCCAAAAGATGTTTACATTTTATGTACAGTATATACAGTTGTTAAAGGGCTCACAGAATCTTGAGTATTTCAACCCTGTGTGTGTGTCTCTGGTGGGAACTTTGTGCTTCAAGATAAACGGGTCAAAATTGTCATTGAATCCATGTTAATTAAATGTGTCATTAAAAACTGTTGACTGGACTTATTAAGGTGTGTGTGTGTGTGTGTGTGTGTGTGTGTATGTGGGTATGAGATAGATATTGACTATAAACCAACTCTGGTTTGGTCTGCCTATCCCCCTATGGCCTGTATTACCGGCAACAGGTGCCTGTAGTAGGCGTAGTTGTCTCTTTCTTCCTATCTTTTCACTGCAGACAAAGGAAAATAATAAATAATATCACACTCCACTGAAATAGTAAAAAAAAAAATAATAATAAATCCCCAAGCATATTAGGCCTATGTGGAATAGTTTATAAAATAAAGGGAGCTCTGCAGTTTCAACCATAGGCAAGGACAACTGGCAGTCCTTTTTCAACCAACATGGTTGAAAAAGTGCCCTCTAGAATGACGAAAACGAGAGGAAGTGCCCTATTGGCTGCCCTTCACATGGGGAAAAAATGATCGGGTGCCCTCTAGGGTGCCCCTTCATGCAATACATTATGAGGATGTGCCCTTTAGAGCGAGTCAATTTGATAACGTGTCTTAATGAGTGCCCTTCCAGTGGAGAAAACATGATGCAGTGCCCTACAATGGTCTAAACTTGACGTTCCCTATGGGTGCCCTTCCTAGGGTGTCGTTATGAAGTGCCTTCCATGCTGCCCCTACATGACAGTGTCCCAAAGATTATGGGATTCAGTAGGGTACTCCTATAGAATTGGAGAAGTGCTCCTCCAGTGGAGAAAATGTGATGTGGTGCCATGTGTGATAAACCTGAGGTTCCCTACAGGTGCCTTTCTGATGAGAATAACTCAGGAAGTGCCCTCTTAGATTCCCTTCAAAGTGAGAAAACATGATGAAGTGCCCTTGCAATGGAGAGAAACAAATCCCAGTGAAGAAAACGAGATGCAGTGCCGTCTCCCCGACAATGTCCCCTCTTGGGCAGGCTTTCGCAAAGTGGGCGCCGTGACGACAGTCTAGGGGTGCCGCCAAATACTCTGATAAGATTTTGAATTTACCTCTCAAACCCTGCTTGCAGTCAATCTAGCATTATCTAGCACTTTTATGTAATCTCATCTACGCTGTCCCCATTTTTTTTGTTCAATGTACTCTTTAGGTTAGGTTAGATTATGATAGGTTAACTGTAAATTGTTACAATACTCATTCCCATTGTTAAAAAACGTACATCTTTTCCATCCATTTAAGTTTTCAGTTTCACCCACACCCTCTCTATAATGTTCAGATGTCAGAGGGGGCTTAATAGGCCGTTTTCACAGCAGACATTTTGACTTGTCATAGTCGGCAAAGCGCAGGTGTTACTAATAACATTAGCGACGGCTCTGTCCCAGTAAGCTGTGCCAGTGAGCCATCACAACGCCGGCACCCGGAAACCAAAGCAGCTGAATGGAATTCAGCCGTCATTCATTTCATTATTTACACCTGTGCTTTTCCTACGACGACAAAGTCAAAATGTCTTCTGTGAAAAAGGCCTCTACAGACTGAGCTGTTACCCTGACATCCTACAACAGTGTGTGAGGTAGACAATACAGCATGCTTTCTTTGAAGATTTATTTTATTAATGACGCATTACTAAATACTAATATATGTACACTGCAAGTGCTTATAGACAGCTCTATCACATGTTAGCCTAGCTGCCTAGCGTGGCAGTAGACCCCTACCGCACGCCACCTAAAGTGGCTTTTGCTGGGCTGATGGCTGCTTTATCCTGTGGGCCAGGGGCGAGGCTAGCCCATTTTTAGGGGTGCTGAAGCACCCCTAAAAACAGGCTCAGCAACCCTAAAACTTGGGTAAGAAATGTTATTCTAAAAATTGTGTTTGTCTTTGACAGGGTTAAATAATGTCCAAAACATACTCCGTAGTTTGTGGTTTAAAATGTATATGTTAAGGACGAAAATGAAAACATCCCCGCTTAGCAAATGGTATCATCCTCTTCTCACCCCTCCTTCTCCTCTGCACCGCTCCGCAGCCCGACCGGCGTCCAGCGCGACTCACGCAGAGTGAGATCTGTTTAGTTGTAGTGTTGTGAATCAACTCAGTAAGTGCTCCAAAGCTGGCTCACACTTCTTTCCTTTTACCGAGAGTTGTTCCGATTCCGATACCATATCGGTGAGTGCTGGAGTCCAGGCACCGTTTACCAGTTGGCTCTGTTAGCCCGGTTAGCTCCGTTAGCGCCATTAGCGCGGCTACAGTCGAACTGGAGTCCATTTATTAAGCAACAACAGCAGCGCCACAAGTACCTGTGTAGTGCGTACGTGTGTCTCTGTTGTTAAAGTTTATCGTTACTTTGAGACTTATTTTAACAATCGGGAGTCATGTCAACATGACGTCACGCGCGTCTTTTCTGGTCCGTCGTCATGGAAACATGAAGCCCTGCCAGTGGTGCGGCGTTTGGACCAGAGTGAAAACAAACGAAACATCACTGTATACCACCAGTATGTGTGAAAACACTCACTGTGGCTTTTTAAATTAATTGTTATTTATTCATAGATTTATATCTGTTATTTTTCAGTTGTCTGACTATCAAACCAGACAATACAATAAAGTTAAATGTTTTTGTTTTGCTGTATTCATTCATGTTTTACAGAGGATTTAACCTGAACCAGGCTTTGCAACAATAATAATCACATCACATTCATGGGGGCATAGTATATACTAACTCCTAGCGTGTGTGTGTGTGTGTGTGTGTGTGTGTGTGTGTGAGAGAGAGTGATAAAGTTATTTTTCAATAGACATATTTTTTGTTTTTGTGTGAAAAAAGTGTGGGTGGTGGCAGTGGGGCTCATTGGGTGCTCAGCACCCCTAAAGCTCTGACCCTAGAATCGCCCCTGCTCATGACCATGGACGTTGCTAGCAATTGAAATAATCCGGGGCTGTAGCCCAGACCAGGGTTGGACTGGGAACCAAATTCAGCCCTAGCAATTTTCTCTGACGGGGGGTGGGGGGGGTGCGCGATCGTAACACACCCTGGACCAACGACCGACGCGGCGAGGGGGGGTGCGTGATCGTAACACACCCCGGACCGACGACCGACGTGGGGGGGGGTATTTTTTATTTCACGGCACAGAGATCCGGGGCTATTCCCAAAAGATCCGGGGCTATAGCCCCGAATGCCCAGGTCTAACAACGTCCATGCTCATGACCACAAGGTGAGAAGTGGTGCTGAGCCAAGAGGAACATTGTTGAAGCATTCATCTCATTCTGATTCATCACTCACCGCATGGAGGTGGACCTCAGGACTGTGTCCTCCTTCAGTCAAGCTCAGGTCTCTCTCTCTTTATCTCCCTCTGCGTGTCTCGGTGGGGTGTGAGGTAAGTGTCTAGACCTGGCTGAGCAGCAGGGGGTCAAGAGGGTCAAGATCCACAATAAACATTTTGATAAAAATACAGAATACATCTAATATACGCATGCCTTGTCTTATATTATATTTCATGAGAATGTATTGATTGAGAAAGGTTTTTGATATTGTTAACGTTATTAACGTTGTTACCGTTAACGTTATTAACGTTATTTACGTTGTTACGTTATTTATGTAATTTACGTAAATTACTTAAATTGTGTAAATAACTTACGTAATTTGCGTAAGTTACGCAATTCACGTAAATAATTCACGTAAATAATTCCCGTAAATAACTTACGTAATTTGCGTAACTTACGCAAATTACGTAAGTTATTTACGCAATTTACGTAACTTAGGCAATTTACGTAAGTTATTTACGTAATTTGCGTAAATAACTTGCGTAACTTACGCAATAAGTTACGCAATTTACGTAACTTACGCAATAAGTTACGCAATTTGCGTAAGTTACGTAAATTGCGTAAGTTACGCAATTCACGTAAATAACTTACGCAATTTGCGTGAGTTACGTAAATTGCGTAAGTTACGCAATTCACGTAAATAACTTACGCAATTTGCGTGAGTTACGTAAATTGCGTAACTTACGCAATTTACGTAAGTTATTTACGTAATTTGCGTTACGCAATTCACGTAAATAACTTACGTAAATTGCGTAAGTTACGCAATGTAACTTACGCAATAACTTACGCAATTTGCGTAAGTTACGTAAATTGCGTAACTTGCGCAATTCACGTAAATAACTTGCGTAAGTTACGCAATGTAACTTACGCAATAACTTACGCAATTTGCGTAAGTTACGTAAATTGCGTAACTTACGCAATTCACGTAAATAACTTGCGCAATTTGCGTAAGTTACGTAAATTGCGTAACTTATTGCGTAAGTTACGTAAATTACGTAAATAACTTACGTAAATTGCGTAAGTTACGCAATTCACGTAAATAACTTACGCAATTTGCGTAAGTTACGTAAATTGCGTAAGTTACGCAATTCACGTAAATAACTTACGCAATTTGCGTAAGTTACGTAAATTGCGTAAGTTACGCAATTCAAGTAAATAACTTACGCAATTTGCGTAAGTTACGTAAATTGCGTAACTTATTGCGTAAGTTACGTAAATTACGTAAATAACTTACGTAAATTGCGCAAGTTACGTAACTTACGCAAATTACGTAAGTTATTTACGTAACTTACGCAATTTACGTAAGTTAACTTACGTAATTTAACGTAACTTAACGTAAATAACGTTAATAACATTAACAACGGTAACAGCGTTAATGTTAATAACGTTAACAATATCAAAAACCTTTCTCAATCAATACATTCTCATGAAATATAACATGAAGCCCTGCCAGTGGTGCGGCGTTTGGACCAGAGTGAAAACAAACGAAACGACACATCACTGTATACCACCAGTATGTGTGAAAACACTCACTGTGGCTTTTTAAATTAATTGTTATTTATTCATAGATTTATGTTATTTTTCAGTTGTCTGACTATCAAACCAGACAATAAAATAAAGTTAAATGTTTTTCTTTTGCTGTATTCATTCATGTTTTACAGAGGATTTAACCTGAACCAGGCTTTGCAACAATAATAATCACATCACATGTGTGTGTGAATAAAGTTATTTTTCAATAGACATATTTTTTGTTTTTGTGTGAAAAAAGGGTGGGTGGTGGCAGTGGGGCTCATTGGGTGCTCAGCACCCCTAAAGCTCTGACCCTAGAATCGCCCCTGCTGTGGGCCTTGATTATTCATGCACCACAGGTGTGCAGCTTGACCCATCCCCAGGGTGTGACTTGGAGCAGGTGAGGCGGCTTCAACCAGACACAACCATAGACATATATACGTAGAAGACGCCTCATAGACTGACGCTGCCTGTTGGAGCTGACGTATCAGCGCGGCCGCCATCTTGTATGGGTCCCCAGTGCGCCCCCAGTGCATTTATTTCTACTGAGGAAGGTGTATCCCCAACTACAATAATAAGCATAACTCCCCGCATTTTTAACGGATTTTCACACGGTTTGGTTTGTTACAAATGGCAGAGATTTAGTTAACTTATGATACAGGACGAATGAATAAAAAAAAAAAGAATTATTGTTCAATCTTAATTGTGAAAGGTAATCCCACGCGATCTGGTGTCAATACTGCGCCGTAAGCTGCACAAAATACTGCATAGCTTGCTCTCCCGTTGACTCCTATGCTAGACGAGAGTGAGGAGACCCAAACAATATGGCGGCGACGCTGGGTTACGTTCCAGCACGTCATGAGGCGTCTACGTATATATGTCTATGGACACAACCACACACATACTCCACATACCCCCCAACGCCAAAACTGAGGCTGGGGCCATCCGATACAGAGAAAATAAATAAAAATAAAAATAAATAAACTACAAACTGGACTTAACCAAACTGGTTACCATACCTAACAAAAATCAGACTCTTTACAGGGTTGCCATACCTCAAATAAAATTAAAAAAAAAACCCATTGTCCCCACACCTCGCCAGTGTGACCCGCCAACCCTCCTCCTCCTCCATCCCAGAGACCTGAGGCCTGCGGCTGCTGCCTTGGCTGGCGGTGATGTCGCCGGGCTCGGCCATTGCAGGGGCAGTCTGGATGGGCTGGGAGGAGGTTTGCCGGCTGGGCCGTGGTGGTAGCTCCTGGGAGGGCTCAGAACAGCCTGTGGGTAGCCTTAGGTATCTTTCGTGCCCAGTTTCGGGCACTGGCGATGTATGTGCAACACTCGGCGGAATTCGGGGTCCACACAGCAGCTATTTGTGTGTTATAGCGATGCTGCCATGGACCACACCCTCTCTAAACAGCGGTTATCTCGCTGATTGTGTGAGGGTATTTGCTTGCACACCTCTGGGTGTTAGAGCTCGCTCTACGACGCGGGCGACGGCCGCTTCTATGGCTTTGCTCAAAGGTGTGGCAGTGGAAGACATTTGCACAGTGGCGTCACGGTCTTCCCCCAACACCTTTGTCCGCTTTCACATGCTGGACATGACCAAGGGCTCTATCAGCCGCTCTGTGTTGCACAGCTCCTGACTCCGCTCGTGTCGTAAGATAAGTTGTCGCTCAGAGCTGTTACGATTTGCTACGATAACGTTGCTCATCTCCCCCCCCCCCCCCCCCCCCCCCCTCTCTCAGTTGTATCTTGGCACTATGTTGGGATTAGGAGGTACCGGACATTCATTTGCTGTGGTTACGGGTCGTAACCGGCGTCGTGAATTTTCGGTCCTCTGGCCACTGATGTTGGTTGTGGGGTGTCATCCCTATCTCATGTACGCCTTGCGTTTAATGGGTCGGGTTAAGGGTGGCGTACGGTTACGGCATAGACTACATGACATAGAATGATAGTTGTTATCATAACTCAATTAATGATTGTAGGCGTAGCCGTCTAGTTTCCCACCGGCTGTACCTTCCATTGCTGAAAGAATAACGTGGAGGTGTGCCGCTCGACGCGGCCTTATATACACGGTACCGTGGGAAATGTGGTCCCATGATGATTGTTGCATTGTTTAAATGTTCAGTGTGCGCACGGGACAAGCCCATAAGGCGAAGCCTAGACGGCTACGCCTACAATCATAGAACTAGAGTTATAATAACATAACTATCGGTTTATCCTGTGGGCCTTTTATTACTCATGCACCCTCACCCAGTGCAGCCTCACCCAGTGCAGCCTCACCCGGCCCCAGAGTCTGATCAGTCTGACTCAGGCCAGGTGAGGCTGTAAACCAGCTATCCACCACACACGCTCCAGCTAACTAAACAGGTATCTTGCTTAGATGATTCTACATTAACCTGTGGACTCCATTTGGAAATCAAGCAGACGTGTATAAGTCCTTCCCTAAGGACAAAGTGCCCATAGGACTTCAACACACGTTTGGTGTGAATTGCTTTTTCAAATAACTTAAGAGTGGGGTTAGCATTGCACTACCCTATGATTACAGAATGCCAAGGAGAGAAAGATAACTGAAGCAGCTGAAGCTGAAGCAACAGAAGGAGCTGAAAAGTGCTGCGAGAGGCAGCTTTTCTTTGAAAGGTTGAGTCCAAAGCTGCAACAGTGAGGGAGCAGATAAGGATAAAGGTAAAGGTTTTTAAATCCTCTCTCTGCTAGCTATGGACTGGCTTGTCTCACACAGCCATAGTTTGGATTATCACTGACAGTCTGGTGCATATGTATCAGTATTATGGTCAAGAATGCTCATTTTGGATGGAAAAATGTGATTCAAACATTTAAATTGACCAACCATAGACATTTCTGTAACGTTGAGGGGGGTCAATTCCAATCAAGGCAACGAGGAAGGATTCAGCAATGTCAAAGCTGTGCTAAGGTGCCTAAAACACAACGATGTGGAATCAGTTTTCCCTAATCTGAATATGCTTCTCAAAACATATGCTACAATCCCAGTGACAACTGCTTCATGAGAGCAATCATTTTCTAAACTGAAGCTGATCAAAACCCAGCTCAGAAACCGATGTGGGGAAAGACCATAATGAGATCATTCACAGATAACACATGGCCAAAAGAAGAATTGTGCTTTGACTCTACCACTTCCCTTGAATAACCTCCCAAATCATAGCTTTCTCATTGACATTATCACATCTGTGTGTGTTTGTGAAACAAATGTTAATAGTTTCCTCTGTTTTACTGTGTAATACCCTTACATTAAAGGTTTAGTTCCCTGTGTGTTTTTATCAACGAGAAGTGGTTGTACGTTAGATGTGTATTGCCTAATAACATTATGTTAATCTTAATGAATGATGAAGACTTTTTCTTCATACACGATGCATCATAGCTTGTTGTGTGCTGGTGGGGCCCCATGTTGTGCAGTAGTGCCCACTGGCAAGGACATAGCTTTGGCTTCAGCTTTGGTGGGGGTGATGCCAGTGCAGGTTTCTTAGTGCTCATACAGTTTTTGGGTTAGACTGAGAACCAGATGATCCTGAAGACCATTATTTACCAAACCACCACATGTGCCTTCATACCAATTACTTGTCTTTGCTTTATATACTTGTCTTTTGCCATTATTCCACAACCATCATCTTTTAATGTAAATGTTTTTGTACAGCTTATGTTTAAGTAACATGTTAGGTTCCATTCTGCTGTATTGAAATGCAGGGGAATAAAAGTTCAACCTATCAGAACGTCAGTTAACTCTTGCCTTTCCTAATGTTATTTAGTTCTTATCTGCAAAAGTAACTACGATGTATAACAGCTAGAGGAAAGGTTTGAATGTACTTACATATTGTTCATTTTTAATAAATATAAAATAAAACATACTCATCTGGGGGTAAGTATTGAGGAAACAGACTAGAAAAGTCACAGCAGAATGGAGGCAATCCCAAGGACATTCTGTACATTACACTGTGTGATGGAGGACAGTCGTGTGGTGCAGAGGGGGACCTCCTATGGGGCAGGACAGTCTAGTGGGGTGTTTGACTCCCTACCTAAAGGTTCTGGGTTGAGGATCTCCATCCTCATCAGACAGGAGATAGTTCTTTGCTTGATGGGGGATGATGAATAAATCCGTCTGACCCTATTGGCTGCAACATATGAGGGCATGTATTTTACTTGAGTCTCACAATACTGCAAGTTCCTGAAACGTGTACCTCTTGCGTTCCCTCATATTTTTTAATTAAAAAAAAAAGAAAAAAAAAAGCTATATATTTTGTAAAGTAGTGGGCGATAAGTAAAAGGCAGTGGCGGATTGTCCTCCATCCGTCTCACACGTTTCAATTGTAACAGGCCTCACAACCACAGGGGCCTCGAAATGAATGCATTTTAAGACTGCCATGTAGGGCCTTGTGCATACTTTAGAGAAGAATGGGAAAAACATTGTTTCAAGCCAAAATCAGTCCAAAGAGTGCAAGAACTAAATCCATTATACAAATTAAAGTTTAATACAATAAATCAACGGTATACATTTTAAACAAAATAAAAATAAGGTATCATTACAGTAACAACAAGACATCAATCTAAGGTGTCCATATTCGCCGTCCCAGTTAGATGCTTAGGTGTCCATATTATGTGTCCATTTTAGGCGTCCATGTTAAATTTTCAGGTTAGGCATCCATGTTTAATGTTCAGGTTTGGTGTCTATTAGTGTCCATGTTAGATGTCCAGGTTCAGTGTTAGCTCTCAGCGGCGTGTTTATGTCTTATTACGGGTGAAGAGCCGACTAGAAGCCAAGACCACCTCCTCCTTTTCTATTTCACCTCCATGGTCTCCTGTTCAGTAATAATAAATAAGGAACATTTACAATCAATCCACAGCAATACACCACATATATATGTATGATTATTGCATGAATTACATAACATAGCTCTGCTTATTGGTATAATGATGATGGATAAATATCATCCATTTGCTTCCATGCAGTAGAAGAAAAAAGGTACGGTTCTGTTTGCGTTCCCTGTGGAGACGCTCCTCTGCTCCCTTGACGTCATTAGCAAAGCTCACAGAGGTCTGCAGGTATGCAAGCACCTCTGTGTCGATCAGGGAGCAGGCCAGCAGCGTGTTCTGGGGGTCCTCCATGAGCCCCTCCCTGGAAAGGCACACACCGGGCAAGGCCTTTTTCAGCCTCTCCTAATGGACCGAGCGGTGCTCCAGGCTTAGTTCTTCCTGTTGAATGACATGACCTTTTAATTCCTCTATACATAGAAAACAACAATATTTTATCTTTACACAAATATTCTATGCATTTGACCAAATGCCCTTTTTACATTAATCACATTACATAACATGGTGTCATGTTTTATGTACTTTATTACTTTCTGTGCAAATTGCCAATTGCTTGAATTCATTATGAGTAAAACCCTGCAGGCTTACAATACATGAATGTGAGAAAGGTGTTTGAATGTGAGATTGTGTTTCTTGCCAGTTGCTATTCCTGTTAAAACAAATTGAATTCCTTGTATGGTTTTACAACTAAACCCAAAGCCGACCTCCTGCTTGAGAACGGGTGGACATTTGGTCCCAGCCTCTGAACAGCTGGGCCACAACAAGTCGAACAATGGACCGATGGATCAGAACCTTATCCTGTTTTACAGAGGAAGACACCAGCACTTAGTTTGTATAAAACTAAGCAGATCTTTAACACAGAGAAGACGCTTGGATTGAGTGATCCTGTTCTTAGATTCAAGATTGGATAATTTGATCTTCTCCTTGAAGTTCATAACCTCATAAAATATGTTTGCAGTGATTCATGGAGGACTATTTTAATGACATCAGTGGGATAGTAGTAGCTATCAGTAGTATGAGCAGTCTTGTCATACTATAGTTGTAGTAGTGGTAGTAGTAGTAGGACAGGAAGTGAGGCTCAACCTTGAGAGTGAGGGTCTGTAGCCCTTCCCGTTCAGGGGGTGGAGCCTTAGCATCAGATGGATCAGCAAGTCGTCCACCAGGTTGCTGCTGACGGTCAGCATAGCCCCGGGTGGCAGACTCTTCACCACCCTCTCCATCCTCTGGAGGAATATAAAATACATGGAAATGGATGTTTAGACCACATGGGCTTTCATTTTATCAGTATTCTGAAAATACCTAACTCAATTTGTATTTTTTTCATCTGCTCAACACACACATATACAGTATATATATATATATATATATATATATATATATATATATATATATATATATATATATATATAATTGATATCATCGGCTCTTCACCCGTAATAAGACATAAACACGCCGCTGACAGCTAACACTGAACCTGGACATCTAACATGGACACTAATAGACACCAAACCTGAACATCAATGTTTCAATCAATACATCTATCATTTTAAAAAAAAATAAATGTATTTATTTTTATTTTGTAATTTTTATTTATCTTGATTATTTGTGTATTCATTTATTATTTATAAATATAAGTATTGGGAATAGTGTTAAAGTAATACGCTTCATTAGCCAACTTCCAAACATTTATGCAAGTAAGTCCAGCAAAGCCCTGTCACTCCACAGCAGGTCCTCCTGGCTAGCTTTCAGCTGATCCAAGACCAGCCGGGCTGTGCTGAGAGCCACCAGGTAGACCTGTGTAATGCTGGAAGATGTGTGGAGGTGCGAACAGAGCCTTCTCCAGACCGTTCCTGGGGACCAACTCCTGCTCCAGGTGGGCCCAGATGGACTTTATGTCAGTTTTATGTTGTAATGTTCCTCTGTGTAAGCATTTGGTTCATTTACCAATTACCTTTCTGTGTTAAATGTGTGCTTCAAACATTACAATGAAGACAGAAATGAAGCATGTTGATAAAGAAGCTACTGCTAAATGCATTATTAAAAGGAGGGGGAGCTGGCTGTCCTGGAGGATGGTGGACAACTCCTCAGGAGGGAGGGTCCCAGCAGGGCCGACCTGGAGAGCACAACACCACTAGACACCAGTTAAGACTGTCTAAGTCTGTGGAGGACACAAGTCAACCAGGAGTTTCAGGAGCTGTTGCGGAGGTCCGCGCTCCTCCAGCGTATGGTGAACCACAGCTATGGATCTTCTCTCCTCTCATAAACAATACCTCAGATTTCAGTATGTAATGACTTTAGACAGATACTGTGCGGGACAGTACTGGTGCCCATGTGGGACAAATTGAGCAGCACGGATACCCAGTCAGCGGCTGGGAGATGACCGCTCTGAGGGAGGAGCCGGAGTCCACCACCACCTGCCGGGGCGTGGTCGAGGCAGGGGTGGAGTCGGCGGTTGCCCTCTGACCTCAGAGGAGGTATTGTACGTACTTTTGATTGCACAAACGCGTTGCTGGCACGAATCTGCCGTTGCAACGTTACGCATCAACATGTTGTATATACGATGTACAGCCACTTTGTGTGAACATGCTATGTGGAAGCTCACACAGGGGCGGCTTTAAGCTTTGTTTGGTTCTGTGTAAAAAAGGCAAAGCCAGCATGATGAAGAATCTTCCCGAAAGCAATACTGTGGGGTATTTGTATAAAAGAGTGGTTGTGCTACGGATTAACACAGAATGAGAGTATTCAGCTCCCTCGTCCCCCGGGACGCCACTTGCCCATAAGGGTCAGACACACCCTGTAGCTGTAACTGTTATTTCTTGTTTTTATTTTATCTTAAGCACTTTGTAAAGCATGTTTAAAAGGGTGCTACACTTTAACATTTATGAATTATTTAATGAATGGCAACTTTGTATGCAGCGGTCTCTCACTGATGGCCAAAGACCAGTGAGTCACATGAGCAGAGCAGTAAGAAACTGCAGTGCAGTGGAGGAGGCCTGGCTGGCTATCTATCCTGACATGGTGACGCTTCACACGCTTCCTTTTGCTCTATTTTATGGTGGTTTTGTAAGTACTTATTGTACTCTCTTACAATGTTTTTTGTGTGTCATTTTTTAATTATGTTTTATTCTGTTCTGTGAAGCACTTTGTAATCCTGTTTCGAAAAGTGCTATACAAATAAAGATTATTATTATTATTATTATTATTATTATTATTATTATTCACATGCTGGCTGCCCAAGAGACTGTCTTGCTGGGCCCCCACTCAGGCCCCAGACACGTGCACCCGGCTGGGCGCGTGCGCATGCGCGTGTGCGTGCGCGTGCGCTCCAGTACCGCTCGCCCTGCCCTTTTTTTGTTCTCCAATGTTAATGTTTTACTTCGGGGCCGCCCAGTCATATCCGCCGTGCCCCCCCACCCTCCTCCTCCTCCTCCTCCTCCTCCTCCACCGCTAGTCGTCGTCCCAGAGGGGCCAGAGTGCGGCGGTCCGGTCTCCATGCAGCAGCAGCAGCAGCAGTGTGCGGTGCAGTGAGTTTGGTTTCGTCGGTCACAGCAGAGACTTGGCTTCAAACCTTCGGACCCGGTGAGGAAAAACTTTGTTTATGTGATATGACTGAATGACAGGTGTCGTCACAACGTTTCTTGTTGTTGTTGTTGTTTTGTTTTTTTCCCCCGTTTTCTTTAGACACGTACAGTAGACATATCCATAAGTAACCTATAAGGTAAAGGGTTTAAAAAAAAAAAAAATCCCCTTTAAATTTCCACATAGGCTGCTATATAATATGTGGGCTTGTATCCTGCAGCCTAGTTTTTAGGGGCAACATATAAAGTTGAAGGTTATACAGGTTGTGCACCTTGTTAATTCCCAATTAATGAATGACTAATTTGCATACGTGTGGCTGTTATAACTATTATAACTATGACAACGGCTTTACTATGACAGGTCACAGTGAGCCCCTCTTTTTATTGAAGAGGTCAAAACATGGTGAAATGAAAATTGGCTTCATTTGTGTAAAAGATGTGTGCGTGCATGCATGCCTGTGTGTGTGTATGTGTGTGTGTGTGTGTGGCTGTGTGTGCGCATGCGTGTGTGTGTAAATGTGTGTGTGTGTGTGTGTGTGTAAATGTGTGTGTGTGTGTGTGTGTGTGTGTGCATGTACAAGAGGAAAAGTAACCATAGGTCATCTGAAGGTGTTGTTAGACACTAGAATGACAACACAACATTTACCATGCAAACATGCCATGGTAAATATTGTTACAAAATTGACACAAAACACACACACACACACACACACACACACACACACACACACACACACACACACACACACACACACACAGAAAAAGAGAGATAGGTAGAAAGAGACGATGTCCTTTGTAACTACAGCATCTTTCTCTAAACCGGATATACAGTTCCTCAGAATCGCCTTTATATAGGGGGCCAGCAGGACGCACACACACACACACACACACACACACACACACACACACACACACACACACACACACACACACACACACACACACACACAGAAAAAGAGAGATAGAAAGAGACAATGTCCTTTGTAACTACAGCATCTTTGTCTAAACTGGACATACCAGTTCCTCAGAATCGCCTTTATATAGGGGGCCAGCAGAACACACACACACACACACACACACACACACACACACACACACACACACACACACACACACACACACACACACACACACACACACACACACACACACACACACACACACACACACAGAGCATTATATATTGAGTAGCATTACATATCCTAACCTACCATTCCTCTTCTCTGTTTCTCCTTTCTCCTCTCCTCTTATATCTGTCTCCTCTGATCTCGCTCTCTTCTCCTCTCCTCACATCACTGTTCCTCTCCTATACCCTCCCCTCCTTTCTGCTGATCTCCTCTCTTCTCCTCACCTCACCTTCCCTCTCTTCTCCTCTTACCCTCTTACTCTCCTCTGATCCATTCACCTCTTCTCCTCACCTTCGCACTTCTCCACTCCTCTAATTTCCTCCTCCTCCTCCTCCTCCTCCTCCTCCTCCTCCTCCTCCTCTAATTACCCTCTCTCTACACCTCTCCTCTACTCCTGTCCCCCATCCTCCTCCTCTCACCTCATCCTCCACTTCCAACTCCTCTTCTCCTCCACTTCCAACTCCTCCTCTCCTCCTCTCTCCTAGAATCGGATGCAGGCCAGCCGGTCGGCACGGAATGGGCGATAGGCATGGCACTCAGTAATGTAAGAGACTTAAGTGGATTATAAAGCCCTTCAGTTCTTCTCGGTTGGAGCCTCTTGTTGGGCTGTTTCCTGACACAGTAGATAACATAGATCTGTTTGTTTGAAGGCCTTTTTTTTTAATTTATTACCAAGTTTGTCTTATGACCGGGTACCAACATAAGCAAGCCCACAAGCCTGTTCTGCAACTTTAAAAACATCCTTGTTTTAGTCACGTAGTTGTTTAAGGAATGCAATGAGGGCAATAATATTCTGAATGCGTTAATAAATGTTTCATTACAATGTAGTTATGTTGCCTAATGTTCTGCATCTTTTAAGACAAGATGAGACAAGATAATTTATTTGAAAAAAAACTAAATTACTAAATATTCACATACACATGTAGGCGTTTTGGTCTGTATTGAAGACAACACAGAGATTGCTTGTCTGTGTGCTGTCACACTGGTACCGACAGACAGTGGACTCAAATGCACAACTCAAAACTCAAGGCAGGTCGAATCAAAAAGTACGTACTTCAAACAGGCGTTCGGTACACAAAAAATCAGTCCACTAATCAGGCAGAGGTATCCAAAACGCTAGGCTAGAGAAAAGTCAATAAACGCGAGAACCAAGGTCTGTCACCATAAGGAGAAACGGCTGGAGCACTAGACTCGGAGGTAGAAAGACAAAATGGCACAAGGAGAGCGGAGAACATTATTCGTGCTTCATGTGCTTTTATACGGTCTCATCAATTCCTTTGTTGTCCCCTCAGTTCCACAGTTACTGACACATTTCCATGGTAAATAATGACCTTATATTGATGAATTCTGATATTGAAATTAGGGTTGAATCCTCAAATTTTCTATGGCCAACCATACAGTATATTCACAACTAGGTTCTCCTGGGCCTCCAAGATCAAATGAAAACTTCTATTTTCCAATTCATGTAAAACATAGTTTCATATTTTAAACCCGAGAACGATTAACTTGCAGGTTTATTTATTGTGGTTGTTTTTTCTTCTTTCTTCCCGTTTTTCCAGCAGCGATCGTCGTCCTCCACCTCTGGTGATGAAGTCAACCTGGGGCCTTCAGCGAACCCACAGTAAGTACGACCCTCAACCACCACCACCACCACCACTACCTCCACTACCTCCACCACCACTACCACTACCACCACTACATCCACCACCAACCACCACCACCACCACCACCACACCACCACTACCTCCACTACCTCCACCACCACTACCACTACCACCACTACACCCACCACCAACCACCACCACCACCACTACCTCCACCACCACTACCACTACCACCACTACATCCACCACCACCACCACTACCACTACCACCACTACATCCACCCCCACCACCACCACCACTACCACCACAGCCTCCACCACCACCACCACCACCACCACTACCTCCACTACCTCCACCACCACTACCACTACCACCACTACATCCACCACCACTACCACCACCACCACTACCTCCACTACCTCCACCACCACCACCACTACCTCCACCACCACTACCACTACCACTACTACATCCACCACCACCACCACTACCTCCACTACCTCCACCACCACCACCACTACCTCCACTACCTCCACCACCACTACCACTACCACCACTACATCCACCACCACTACCACTACCTCCACTATCTCCACCACCACCACCACCACCACCACCACCACCTCCACCACCATACAGTCGTGGCTACTTGACTCTGAACTATGAAAATGAATGGCCTCAATGCTCTACTTCAAGTTGTCTTTGTTAAATTGTTGGCGGATGGCTTGGGTGTTTTAATATGAGATACATATGACATTTATTTGATTATTTTTTCAGTGCAAGACCAACCGACTTCGACTTCTTAGCCGTCATTGGCAAAGGGACTTTTGGAAAGGTCAGTTCTGTCTGTATCTTTGGACTAGGGGTGAAACAATGCATACTTTTCTGATTAAATTGGTTGTACATAATTTACTTAGAGCTGTACAGAGAGAGAGAGAGAGAGAGAGAGAGAGAGAGAGAGAGAGAGAGAGAGAGAGAGAGAGAGAGAGAGAGAGAGAGAGAGAGAGAGAGAGAGAGAGAGAGAGAGAGAGAGAGAGAGAGAGACTGCTTGCTACCATCTCATCACAGTGTGCTTGACCGATTTCATTAATCATTAATGTCATCCATGTCTGCATTATTAGACAACTGAAGTTCCCCTAACATCTTTCATGAGGGAAATCAAATTAAAATCAATTCAAATGAGACCAGTGGTCAATGTTGTATCAGTGTTCAATTGTGTTAGCCTGATTCAAGAATCGTGCTCGACATCTCAGAGGCCCATGAATGTCCCTCTCAAATCTTCTCTGCTGCAGTTACCTTAGTTCATCTGCGTTTGTGTCCCCTCTGCATCAACACACACTTCTCACATTTCCAACTCTCATCTCTTTCCACAGCCCTGTCACATAGTTGCACACACACACACACACACACACACACACACACACACACACACACACACACACACACACACACACACACACACACACACACACACACACACACACGCACACACACAGCTGTTCACAGGAGCGACTCTGATGGCAGTGGCTTGATAACGGCGTGTTTCAACATGGTGGCTGCCATTTGTTTTGTCTACTAACAAACAAGCCCCTCCCCACGCAGGTGCTGCTCGCCAAACTGAAAGCCGACAACAAGTTCTACGCCGTCAAGGTGCTGCAGAAGAAAGTGATTCTGAAGAAGAAGGAGGTTGGTTCTGAACACACACACGCCACTAGTCTGCTCCCATGTGTGGGTTTCAAACTCATCGAAACTGCCGAGTCACTGCACATTAACACCGCTTCTCTTTTTCTTACGAAAAGGTTTAATTCAATTTCAAATTATAAGTTCAAATGATCCAAACATTGGCGTTAACTGCAACCTAAGCATAACCCCCATTAGGATTTTTCTAGCTAAATATGTTCTTATAAAGTCTTTTCATGGTTTTGATTTTGCAAAGCTGCAAATCTGATGCTTAACACAATTTTGATTCTTATTAAGCTGATCCAATCTTCCCATTAATCCGATTTTTAGTATTGAGAAAATAATAACAGTAATAAGTAATACAAACTAATAAGGAATTCACTTGACCTTTCTTCCCAAACAATACCTTTGCCTTCACTTTTTAAGGAAATTGGTTTGTTGTTCCTCTAAGGCTGGTGGCAGTAAACTGACATCAGCACCAACCAGGAGTGTTTCCCAACAAGATAGGATCTCTAACTTATCTAATCTACTGCTGACAGTGGGCTTTGAACTATTTTACAACTCCCACAAAATAAACCTTGTCCATTTGTCTGACAACCGAGCCCTATGCATCCTATGCAAACTGTTCATTTTCAATGCATTTTTTATTATGTTCAATTAGTTATGGTCCCACATCTTTGTAGAGCAATATACTATCACAACACTTTAAAATCCTAATTAACTACTGGGTTTATATACTGCTTACAGGCGTTTTTTATTATTTGTGGTTCTGTCCTATTGTGAAACTCTACTCCTGTTGTGCTTTGCAATTACTTGTGGGAAGACAAGTTAAGATAAGGAAATACAGTCAGGTGAAGTAGACAGTAATAAAAAACAAATAAGAACAGTGTAGAGTGTAGTCTCAGGGGATTTTTTCCATAGCAACACAATATAGTTAATATATATATAGTTAGTATATAATAAGTTAATCACTCATTCCATTGATCAAAAGCAACTTTTACATGTTTGTGATTATTCTTTATGCCGGCCTACTGTGTTGATTCTGCTCCCACACCACATTAACCAGACTGACGAACAGTCAAGTAATGTTTTCCCCCTTTATCTCTGCATGATAAAACAACAACAGTACTAAGTTACCCAACCCAACGCCTGCTCAACACATTTCCACACATCAATAAAACAATAACAGTAGTTCAAATCAAAATACTGCTCTACTTGCACGTGTTTAATTTTCAACCATACCAGATTAGTGGTAAATTAGTACTAGTGGTACGAGTAAGCTTTAGTGTCTCTGCCTTGACGCTAAAGGTTGTGTTTGAGTTGTTTCCCTGGTGAGAGTGAGCCTCTCTTAGCCTCCCATAGACCTTCAGGAGTGGGCTCTCCTGAAGGTCTAAGAAGATCATGAGTCAACTCATACAATACTTTAACACAGACACTTTGAAGTTGAAAGCGATAAACCCTTTTCACAGTAGGAAAAACACATGTGTAGCTCATAACATTAATAATGGGTGACCCTACTATTGACAACCTGTGAAAAGGGTCCATTCAGAGTACAGATCAAAAGCAATCTATACTTTCAAAGTAAAAGTATGATGACGTGACAGTTATTTTATTTTGTACCCTTACTAATAATACCCACACACATTATCACTCACCACACACGTTATCGCTTGGCTCCAAGGGTTGTCCTGGTACCCTAAACTCATAAGACAATTAGATACTATGCCAGCCAAGGTATAGGCTACAACACCATTCATCGTGTCTCCATCTTGTGGCCCTCTCCTACCCCGTCCTGTTGTTGCAGCAAAAGAACATCATGGCGGAGAGGAACGTGTTGCTGAAGAGCCTGAAGCACCCGTTCCTGGTGGGGCTGCACTACTCCTTCCAGACCCCAGAGAAGCTCTACTTTGTCCTCGACTACGTTAACGGAGGAGAGGTGGGCTACTTACCATCAGGGTCAACAATTCACCTGCCAGAGTGGAAAAATCAACCAGCCAAGCAATTGTTTTAATATGTAACTAAAATCTACCTGGTGGCAGGCGTTAAGTTTGGACCCCGCTTACTATAGACAAGTAGCCTATACGTATAGACGCCGCGTTGGCCTGTGAATGGTACGTCCACATCGCCGCCACATTGGAAAGGCCATGACAGGCCTGTACACAAAGGGGTTTGGACTCCACGTGGATCATAAACCCTTGAATGTAAAAACGACTCATTGAAATCGTTTGATGAAAGATAAAGCCGCAGCTCCCCTGTTTACTTGTATTTGTTTACAGGCCAGTCTTGGCCTCTCCAATATAGCGGCGACCTTGACGTATCGCAGCAACGGGCCGAAGCAGTCATTGCGGTGTCTATGTATATATGTCTGCTGCTATAAATCCTCATAGCAACAGGACACAGTGGAAAGACGAATGGTGTCGTAGCAGCAGGACTAACACAAGTTGAATGCATAAAGATAATTATGGGTCACTCGGCCATAGTGGCGCTCTGACACACATGTGGTGTGTAAGAATCGGGTTTAGTGGAAAATTGTACTCCTGAGGAATATATGGAACACCATTGATGTTATTACAGTTGAGGAGTTCATCTTGACTTATCTTAGTTTATCTTATCTTCGTTTTGAAATGGGCTACAATGTTGTTGGTTGTTTTTCCTCTCTCCGCTGGTAATAAAAGGGTTGAACTGATCTTTTTAGGCCATACAAAACATACTAATATTAAAATATATACTAATATATACTAATATTGGTCGCCGGTACCTGATTTGAAAATATATTTGTAAAAGAAGTAACACAGATTATCCACACAGGATATCTAAAAAGAATGTGAGATTTTCCATTGTGAGATGTTGACATTTTACGATTTAGTCATTTAGGAGACTTGCTCCTTTTCTTGCCCCTACACAATGCCTGCACACTGTTCATACATACTTAAGCTACAGAAATCTATACAAATATGTGAAATATGTCCGTATAGATTGTTGTAATATTTGTTCTTGTCCCAGATTTTCTCTGCTAAGTAAGATTATGTACTAATTATACTGTGACTAGTGGTCTAAATATGGTAAGTAGCCTATGTTTTAAGGACCTTTAAAGCCTTCTACACTAATACCCAAAGTAAATTGGGAATTATATTTAAACCTTTTGGGAGACATTCAACTACTTTAACCCAAAAAGCATTTTTTGAATTAGCTTTGAAGCTTGCCAAGTGCTAACCACACCAAACTTCTGTTCATCTGTAATCCCCTTCATGTGCATTGTAGCAGCGCTGCTATGACTAATGACTAATCCTTTGTGTACATCAAATCAACACTAGCCCCACTTTGGCGTGGAACCAGCGGTGCCTCACTGTAGTCAACAACAGCCCAGCGATCCCGATGCCATGCTTTGATCCAGGCACTCCCTTTTCAGTTTGAATCCTTTTGTCCCTTCTTGTATGTGATCCTTTCAGTTTGAAAGTTAATGGAGGTTCATCTTTTATTTGTCGTTTTACTGCTGAGATCTATTTACTCTGGCATCCCTTCCCTTTCTATCGTTTCATTTCTAAGACCGATACTTTGATTCAGTTTCCCACCTGGCCTAAAGTCTGTTTACACGTGGTAACCCCCTCCTGTCTCTCTGCATCTCTTCATCTCTCACCCCCTCTCCCCCCTTCCCTGTCTCTGTCTCTGTCTCTGTCTCTGTCTCTGTCTCTGTCTCTCTCTCTCTCTCTCTCTCTTCTCTCTCTCTCTCTCTCTCTCTCTTCTCTTTCTCTCTCTCTCTCTCTCTCTCTCTCTCTCTCTCTCTCTCTCTCTCTCTCTCTCTCTCTCTCTCTCTCTCTCTCTCTCTCTCTCTCTCTCTCTCTCTCTCTCTCTCTCTCTCTCTCTCTCTCTCTCTCTCTCTCTCTCTCTCTATGTCTCTCTCTCTCTAGTTGTTTTTCCACCTCCAGAGGGAGAGGTGTTTCTCGGAGCCCAGGGCCAGGTTCTACGCAGCCGAGGTAGCCAGCGCCATCGGCTACCTGCACTCACTCAACATTGTTTACAGGTCAGGACCGCACACGCACGCACACACATGCATGCAGGCATGAGAGGCACAGAGGATATTCGACAAATATAATTTCCCCTAGATATCTATTCCATCAGCTCTTAATGTGTTGACGCTTTGTCTCCTGCAGAGATCTGAAGCCTGAAAACATCCTTTTAGATGCCCAGGTAAGCCAAATTTACGCTACGCTACAGAAGCAAATGATGCTACCAGAAGCAGCTAATTAAAACATTTTTCTTAACAGTGCATGGAAAATATTTACTTAATATCTAACTAGTGCTTGATAGTACATCACCTCATCACCTCCTGTGACGTAGAACTATTTTGACCTGGCACCGTTGTCTTATTTCAAGCAATGTTATGTGTTATGTTAATGTTTAGCTGGGGATTTGTAAGGTCAGCTGCAATTATAAAGGCAGTTCATAGTTAATATTTCACTAACACTCTTAGATTGTGTGTGTGGGCATGCTCACATCTGACCGGCCCTTCGAATGCAATGTTTCTGTCTGGTACTGTGTCTGTGTTTATTTGTGTGTGTGTATATGTGTGTGTGTGTGTGTGTGTGTGTGCATATGTGTGTGTGTGGGTGTGTGTGTCTCTTCAGGGTCATGTGGTGCTGACAGACTTTGGGTTGTGTAAAGAGGGCATTGAAGCTGAGAGCACCACGTCCACCTTCTGCGGGACCCCCGAGGTGAGCAGCACGCATCAATGACAAGCAGTAACTAAAGAGTAGACTAGTGTAGTGGTTCAAGATGCTGTAGCTAAGATTTAAGAGTTGCAAAGAGAGAAAAAAAAAGCGGAAAAGAGCAGAAGAGAGCCACCAGAAAGGGTCCTCTCCCCCTTTTGACTCCCTCTCTCCGCCATAGAAAAATGTTGCATTCATGCACCTGCGATTCAAGGGCAAGATGGATTCCTGGAACCAATCAGGGAAGAGATGCCCTGATTGGTCAGAAATAAGCCGGGAGCGGTTTAAAATCTAAATGGTCTCATACAGAGGCAGGCGCGGTCGAAACTCCAGATATTCTCACAGCTGACGGATGGCTATGGCATTTATAACAAATTGCACTCAAATATTAGCTCTTAAATCGTACCTACAGCACCTTTAAAGAGTGTTTGACTCCTATCCAAAAGGGTAGGCTACTGCTTTTATCCTACGTGTATCCTTGAGCAAGATGCCCCTAACCCCTACCTGCTCCTTAATGACCTGTATCTGTACTGTCTAACCCCTACCTGCTCCTTAATGTCCTGTCTCTGTTGCTATTGCCCTCATTATTGTATGGGCACATGGTGATGTTGTTTCCTCTCTCCATGTGTCCCTACGGGCCGGTAGTATTTGGCCCCAGAGGTGCTGAGTAAACAGCCGTACGACCGCACAGTGGACTGGTGGTGTCTGGGAGCCGTGCTCTACGAGATGATCTACAGTCTGGTATGTCGTCGTTTGCATGTGTTGTGTAATTGTGTCTGTGATGTATTGTAAATGTAAAAATACATTTAGTAAAAATAAAAAAAAAGTAAAAAAAACCGTTTTACCGCCCATAGCCTCCGTTCTACAGCCGCGACATTTCTGAGATGTACGACGGGATCCTGCACAAGCCCCTCCCCCTGCCCCCGGGGAAGTCGGACGCTGTGACTGGCCTGCTCGCCGGCCTCCTGCAGAAGGATCAGCACCGACGCCTGGGCGCCATCGCTGACTTTGTGAGTGTTTGTTCGCTAGGGGGATCATGCTCCTGTTCTCTTTGGTCCATGCAGCACATTAAAGCTGCAGCTTTAATGTGCACTCCTATAAAGCTCCTTTCGGACTGATGCTGCTACACTTTAAACATTGCTATTTCCTATGGATAATATCAAACCTATTTAGTTAGTGCAGCTTTAAACTGGCAGTCAGGTAGGTAGTATGTTAGGTCCATGGAGCTAGACTGTTCATTACAGGTAAACAAGATGAGTTTCACTTCATTTTTTTTCACTTCTTAATTATTCTCATGTTTAACCAAAAGGTCAGCATATTTTCATTAGGAAACTTTAAATTCAGCATTACATATTTTACATAGATTATGCTCTGCATTTGTGGATTCATATTTGTATATATGTATAAATATATAATATATTCTTTTACAGTTGGAGATAAAGAATCACATGTTTTTTTCTCCAATCAACTGGGATGACCTTTACCACAAGAGAATCACCCCCCCATACAACCCCAATGTAGTAAGTGTGACTTCCTCCTCTATAATTGGACACATTTTTATCAGTGTCTGTTATTTTTAAGTAGGTCTGGTTGCAGCTGCAAGTTAAAGCCTGTGTCAGGCCTCTTGTCAAATAATCAGCCAATCTGATTTGTTTGTGTCTGTCCAATTGGTACTGTGTGTAACTTCTGAATCTCTTGAACTCACTTAATCCAATATCTTCCACTTGCTATCAAAAGGAAAGGAAAGGAAAATATATCCCAGGAAAATATATCAACATATCACATCAACATATCAAACTGTTAATATTTAATCTCCTGCACTCTACTGTAACCTTCCAGAAAGGTCCGGCGGACACGCAGCACATTGACCCAGAGTTCACCAGAGAGATGGTTCCCAGTTCAGTCAGTCGGACCCCCGAGTTAAACGCCGGCACCAGCTCCAGCAATGCCTTCAACGGGTTCTCCTTCGTCTCCAACGAGGACAGCTTCCTGTGAGGTAGCCATCGCTTCCTCTAACCATCACTTCCTGTAACGCTGACTACGTCACATGGCCGCGCATTTAGACAATATAGCAATGAATGTATAAAATACTGTAATTGTATTAAGGGTATACCCATTTAAACAGAAATTGTGAAGGTTTTTGAAGTGAAGGACTCGCTTCTTGAGCTTGGACAATACATTAAAGAGTAATACATGCAGAGATGGTCGAGTTTGGAGGATGGTTCATCGTGGTTAAAGTCAGGGATCTGGGTAAAAGCAATGCATCATGGGAATCTCCTTGCATCCTGTATCCAGTACATTTGTTATTAAAAAATATAAAACATATGAGAATGCTTTTGTATGTACAAGTCTACCACAATTAGCTTTTGAAAGTAATTATGTTATTCTACTCACAGTTTTACTCGATAAATTCATTTAAAAATCAGGGATTGGATTCCTTGTAATCTTTAAAATAGTTAACAATGACTTTGGCATAATTTTTCACTACAAAAAACTGTACTGTTGTAAATATTGTAAGTGTAATGTGTGCAATGTGACAAGAACTAAGTGCCTTTCCACCTTGGAATTGTTCCTAAAATTGATATTACTTGTATAATATGATATTACTGTTGATTGAATGTGTTTGGCTTAGCTGGCACCGGACAACCCAGTCTTCAAACTGAAACCACTTGCAGGTTGCACCTGAGCAAACATGTTTTGTTCAACTCATGCCAACATAATCACCAAATCCTATGTTGCAGTGTGATTTTAGAAACGATGCTATTCTGGCGATAACCAGTAGACCAGCAGATACTTCAGCATTTCAGTCATTTCAGCATTCATTACACTGAAAACCATTTTGTACTTCTCAGGCTAATGTACGTTTCAGGCCATTTTAAGAGAAATTGTTACAGCCATGGTTATAACGTGAATGAAAACAATGGTCCCAAAGGCATTCCAGTGATAGAAAAACAACAAACAGTAGGATTATATATGAGAAGTGAAAACCGAATGTGAACGGTTTGCTGTATTGTGGGCTAAACAACTTAAGACGGTTGTAGCGTTATGATAACGCACGGCTGGTTGTCGTGTTCGTGCCAAGCCCATATTTTCTGTAAACAGAGGAGGTTAGATAAAGGGTGGGCTGCCAGCAACACCAGGGTCACAGACGACTGGGTCCTGAGGCACGCTGCTGTGTTCCTGTGTGCGTCCGTCATTGTGTGTGGTGTGTGTATATAGAGAGAGGACATGTCAATAAATCAGTTTTCAAAACATTCACAATGGGCTGTTAATGGCAACAAATAGTCGCGTAAGTGTTGTAATGAACCTTTTAATGACATTTCGTGGAACACTCCCAAAAATGTATCATAAAAATGTAACACTTGAAAAACATTTCTATATGATCATTGATTCGTCTAAGGATACTAATTATACCTATCCAAGACTCAATGTAGTATCAAGGTTGTGTCGTAGCATTGGGGTATGGACATGCCACATATGCTTGCCTTAGAAACCTAGTCAAAGTCTAACGTGTGTGTGTGTGTGTGTGTGTGTGTGTGAGCTTTTATTTCAAGTGAACGGAAAAAGTGATGTATTCAGCCATGAACAGTGTCAGTGACAGAACAAACATTTGTGAAGTGCACATATACAGACAAACCATTTTAAACACAAGTTTAACACAAGTGTGCCGAAACTGAACAGTTTTCAACACGTATATCATTAATAATTAAACGTATCCAACTGGACTTTTTACACATACAGCACAAACAAATCAGTGCGTTAAGACAACAACAGTAGAATCACACCTAGCCAACGCACCTTCAGGTCATAAAAAGCAATCAAGTGTGTGTTTATACATGCATGTGTGCACACACTTATTTGCCCAACCGTGTGTGTGTGTGTGTGTGCGTGTTCAAACAGCATCTATGTCCAAACGTCTGCCTGTTCCCCCTCCCTCCCTGCCTCTCTGACGATGTTGTCGTTGTGTTTCCTGGTACTGAAGAGGAAGCAGGTCATGGGTAGAAGCAGCATGCGCGGCGGCGTGGGGCCCCTGGGAACACGCAAGGAAAATAGTGAGAAGAGAAAATCCACAAACACGTGACTCAAAGGAGTACAAGAGCACACCTCTACCTAGATACACATATCACCTGCAGCCAGGGGCCGCCACCACGGCCTTGGAGATGTAGATGCCGTTGTAGTTGTCGAAGGTGAGGCTGTTGGACCGCTGGGCGTTGAGAACCTGGTAGGGGACTGAGGGCTTGCGCAAAGGCAGGCCGTCAGAACTCTCACCATCACCATGAAAACAACAACAACAACAACAGCGGATACAGCAATCGCTATTTATAAGGTTAATGAAATCTCCGGGACCACACTCTGTTGTAGATCACAAGTCAATATAATGGCTGTCAGTACATTCATTGTATAATCTTTTTTTGTATCCTTTATTTAAACAGGATATCTCATTGAGATCAAGATCTCTTTTCAAGAGAGACAAGTTTGACAAGACAAGCAGTTGGAGTAAATTTGGAGTACATTTAACAATATAGGTAATAGCTTTGTAGTACAATGGGTCCACAGAGACAGTGCTGTCTGTGAGGTTCGATTTGACTGTCGCTGTAATTAGAGACCACAGGAGGGATGATCAAATCAAAATATTATTATGACATCCTCTGTGAATGTGTATGAACACACTGAACATTATTCACAACTTAATATCCATGACCTTATATCTAACAATCATACTCCTTGTGTTTCAATACAGTTCATTACAGTTACAAAGAGCATACAGAGAATGAAAAAAGTGACCATACTGTGAAATTGGCTTGATGCATGTCTTATAATATAATGTATAATAAACTAATGAAGACAGATTAATCCAGCCATTCATCCATTTGCTCAATTGATCAAATCCCCACATATGACCTAACATTCGTCCGCAGTTCATCCTATATCATCAGCAGCTTCTGTGACTGGTCGATAACAATGAGTGGTGGGGAGATTGTGTGACCGACGTACATTGGGGCTCCAGGCTGTGTGGGGGCCAGAGCTGCTGGGCCAGCATGGGGCTCCAGTTCTGGGGCTGGGAGAGGCACTGCACCTGCCTGGCTGTCTCAAACAGCACAAAGTCCACCTTCACCGGCTCCACAAACCTATCGCCGTCCCAGCTGTGACATGGGCGGGGAACAGATTAGCACATATATGCGGTATTTGCACACTTAAAAACAAAGTAGGCCAATAGGTAGACTACATTTGGGTTCAGAGCAATGGGACAAAACAGGTCAAATAAATATATGATTATCTATGTTTTGGGGTGATTTTCACCATCTGGGATTATCAATGACTTCACACTACACACACACGACTACACCAATCACTTTTCACACACATCTTTAACAAATGCTACATGCTACATTACTGAGGCCTAAGACCCAGGGTTTGAGTGGAGAAAACAGCGCAGGCAGAGTCCCACTGTGACTTGGCACAGGTGGGTCATACTGTTATGTGCAGAACGCAGCGTAGTGTACAACGCAGGGAGGTGGTCAAAGTCCTTGTGGAGCTGCCTGTGTTTCGTTAAATAAGCATTTTTTGGCATATTGTTTATGCACATAATGTGCTCTGCAAAAGAAAAAGAAAAACACTTTTTTTTACCCCAAGTGAATGTCTCCCAAACAATAACCCATGACCTGGAATAACTATGTGTGTGTGTGTGCGTGTGCGTGTGTGTGCGTATGTGTGTGTGTGTGTGCGTGCGTGTGTGTACTCACAAAATTAGGATTAACATTCACAGATTACAGGTCAGTGAAACAAACTGACGCACAGTTCCAGTGGCGGCCGCCAGGGGGCGTCAGGGTCGACCAGCAGGGGGCAGCAGTGGTCCACGATGCTGTAGTTTGAGGCGCAGGTCTGAAAAGCCCTGCTGGGTCATAAACGTCATAAACGGTCCTGGGAGAGGGGGTGGATAATGTCCCCTTCCTTCCAGTAGCTTAATACATGGGGAGGATGTGGAAAACGGAACAAACAAGAGAACGAGTGGGAAAGGGATGGAGAGAAGCAGGGAAAATGACACCTGCCATTGTTAGGGATGCACGCACGCACACGCACACACACACACACACACACACACACACACACACACACACACACACACACACACACACACACACACACACACACACACACACACACACACACACAGGAAGAGAGACAGAGAGAAAGAGAGGTGAACAATTACACACTGTATACATATTTATACAATATGTACCCTAATGTGAATCTGAAGACATACTGAATATGGACACTTTATAACCACACGGCACACACCTGTATGTAACGCCAACTGTAACGCCATCATACGTTAACTAGAGCAAATACTGAATATATTTCTAGTATTTCTATATTTTTGGTTTCTACAAACATAGATACATGTATCTATATTCCTATGACACGTAGGCCTACATCAAATATAATGGCGACCCTAAATGTCGGCTGGTGAAGCCAGGGGAAACTGACCAAGCGCCAACATATATATACGAGTATGGGACGAGAACAGGCTGTATTCATATATATGGCCATCTATAGACATGATATATAATGTCGAAATTATTTATAATATTTGTTATATATTATAAATATCAGCTGAACTTCCCGCCCTCACCAGCGGGGTGATGTCGCTCAGCTCTCCGTCCGTCCTGCTGTAGACCTGCTCCACCTAGCGGCCAGTAGGGGAACAGCACCTCAGACTAGTCCATAGTCCTGATGCACCGTGTGATGGTGGTGGCACAGGACAGGAGGAGACCAGGACCAGGGAGGTCTTCTGGAAGGACCAAGGAGGTCTTCTGGAAGTCAAAAGGCTCTGAAGGGAAGCAGGTCCTGTGGACTCCGGTATCTACATGTTATCACTTGTGAGGTTCCCCGACGTCTTTATATGTGAAACACGGATCACTGTGTTATTATTAAAATATATTATGAAATAGTACATTGGGAGTGTCTTTGTAAACTATGATAATGAAATCATCCCTATATAATATATATTTATATATATTATATATTTATTATAATGTCACGAGGTAGTGTGTAGCCAGGACTGGTGTGTGTGTGTGTGTGTGTGTGTGTAATACCTATGAGTGCACACCTGTGTGTGTGTAATACCTATGAGTGCACACCTCCCTAGGCCTGAAAAGTATCAGGTCGCCACCACTTTTTTTTTTAAAAATATCAAAATATAAAAATAAAAATTAGAATATGAATGTGTTGATGCGTCACAACAGATAGACAGCTGGGAGAAAATCTGAATTTAGAGTTGATAAACGCAATTAATCAATTCTAGCGCGACCGTTAAATCCGTTTGCCAATAATAACGGACAGGAAAACTATTTCCGGGAGGTTTTGCTGGGCTGCGAGAGGACCCTGGATTTTAGCGTTATCCCGGTTACTACCGCAACGCCACTTCCGGTCTATTACTTCCTATGAGCTGTGTACGCCAGGCAACAGTCCCCGGCGCGAGAAGAATAAGAACCCGACAACAACAACAACAACAACAACAACAACAACAACAACCTTGAGAATACATACGGAGTTCGGACCAAACATTTGACAAAAACCAAATATCCGAAAACGTCCATCACCTCCCGCCTCTCGCCTCCCGCCTCTCGCCGCCAACCCATGTAACCGAAAGTCCCGCCCCCTCTCCCCTCTCTCTCTGTCCGCCATAACGCCACTTCGGAGCGGTTTTCCAGCGGTGCGGCTCTTGAACGCGTCCCCGCCGTCCCGGGAAAAAAAACGTTGGTTTGGACGGAGGCGCCACGAGCGCGTAAGCGGCGCCGGACTGCAAACAAACAAAAATAAACAAAAATAAACAACAACAACAACAAAACATCCCGGACGTCGAAGCGCGGATACGCGTGAGTCGCTGTGTCGTGTGAGCGGTAACGAAGTCTGTGGGGACTTTCACATTCACCACAAGTAGCGGAAAGTGTCCGCATTAGGTGAGCGGTAGTAATCAAATGCGTGTGATTGCTTTAAAAATATATATAATTATTATTATTAGTAGTAGTAGTATTATTAGTATTATTATTGTCGTTATGGACACTATTCCCACGTCCGTTGAATAGCCGTTGGTTCCCCTGTAGCGACAGGTCTGGATGCAAGTCCTTTACTCATATCTTACTATATTTAACTGCACTCGGTGCCTTCATGTCCTTTTTTTATGTCCACATGTGTGTTTTGTTGTTGTTGTTTTTTGCTGCATAAAGCTATTACTGTGAAAACATCCCACCTACTCTTTATGTAATTGTGTGTTGATGGACAGTCGCGTTTCCTAGCAGCCGCCGTTTGTCCCCGCTTGGCCCCGCCGGCTTCCCGTCCCTCTCAACAGTCAGCCGTTTGCAGGCGTGTGGTCCGTTGCTGGAGCTTGCTAGCCAAGTTGAGCCAGTTTTAAAGTTGTGATGTAAGTTTTTAAATGAGCCGGTTTTTTTAATGGAATTTGTTTAGCAGTGTTTATCGTTGCCGCCAGATTGTCTAAATGTCTTAACTTATTACCATGCCGCTGTCGCTTTTTTATTGGCAAGAAATAGAGTCTTGCTTGAGAAATGCTGCTAGCTACCCAGTAGAGCAAAATGCACTCGTTCTTGTAAACATGGTGTGTGTGTGTGTGTGTGTGTGTGGGGGGGGGGGGGGGGGGGGGGGGGGGGGGGAGGGGAGGGAGAGGGGGGGGGGGGGGGGGGGGGCGGCGGAAATTGTATTTCACAATAACTGTGAATGTGTCCATGTTTGGCATGCATCTGTCTGTGTTGAATTGTATGTGTTTCATGTCTACTTCTGGCAAGTTGATGCTCATACAAACACATACACGTTCACCTGGTTCCCCCACTGCTAAACTACGCCCCACCAGCTGTGGTTGTCTGTGCTGCTGACACTTATGAAGAGTGTGAAAACAAAACACTAACACATAAGTCCCTGTGCAGCCAGACGCCCCTCTCCCCAAGACAGCAGGCCCACTTCATGCGTATTGTCCTTACTCCTTATGATTAGAAACAGAAAAATATAATTTGGCTACCTTTTTCTGAAAAAAATGTCCAGTCATACACATCAACATGTTTTAAGTCTGGGAGCAAATGGATAACACATTTTAAAAAAAAAGAAGAAATCAGTGTTTACACTAGCCTGTTCTTTAGTCACATGACCAAAACATTAACAGTGATTGTGCGGATATGTATCCCTACATGCAATACAGATTCTAGGTTTAAGTAGCCCAATTTCAGCCTCTGTAATTAAAATAAAGAAACAGCGGATGATGTTAAATACTTTACTTTTTTTCCTAATATTAGCTGTCAAATGTACGTTGTCGGCTTCTGTCTTCATAGCATGGAGGATGAAGGAGCAGAAAAAATGTGGACCGACTCGGACGAATCTGACAAGAAAGACGACAAGTTCATTAAAGTCAAATGGACACACGAAGAGGTGAGTGGTGGTTTGATTTCCACTTTTCTGTTAACCTTTTTTGCTGCTGTAACACCAGACCTCTTATATTTGATATATAATGAATTTGTATTTTAGTCTTTTGCTCAAACCTTTAATAGCTCATAATGACACTTTCTGTGATATATTTTTTGTTGTAATGTACAGGATGAGAATCTTAAAACGTTAGTGAACAACTTTGGAAAAGATTGGAAAACCATCTCCACCTTCTTACCAGTAAGTACTTAGTATATAGAGAAAAATCTGTGAGGTTTGCTAACTTCAGTAATATGAAAGCCCTCAACTGTATCTAAATATGCATTACATTTATTTAGTAATCATCTATTCCTATCTTAGGTTGTTCTTTTATTGAAAGCTGTTCTTGCCTTCTCAGTTGGTACTTGTTGACTGCATCCACCAGTGTGTCGTAATTGTAATTTACATTTTAGTCATTTAGCAGATGCTTTAATCCAATGCGATTTACCCTTCAAGGCTGAGAACAATCAAAGCATAAAGCAAAATTGGAGTAGCGACAGAAAGTTAAATTGCTGCACAACCTTGTTAAAAAACAACAACTGGAGAGTGTCCAGAGTAGCCTTAGAATTCAGAAAAACAACGTTTATTATTATTATTATTATTATTATTATTGTTTTAATTAGTGGTAGTGCAAACAGTTACAGTAGATATATCACATTTCAAAGTGTAACTGGCAGTATAAGTGAAATCTCTTCATTGTTACACTCTGATGTCACTGTGGCACAGGGGAGGACAGACGGCATGTGTATGCACCGCTGGAGGAAACATGTAGACCCCGTTCTGATCAAAGGCTGCTGGACCAAAGCTGAAGATGAGCTGGTAGGGGTGTTTCCTTCAACTTGCTCTACCAGTAGGTCGGTGGCCTTCAACACGCATACAATGGACAAAACTGTATGGTTACAGTTGCCTTAGAAACATAAAAGATAAGTTGTTCCTTGTTTTATTAAGTCGAGATAATGTAAGATTAATGATAAAAGAAATTACCTCTGAACACAAACAGTTAAGTGACTTGATTATAGGGAATAACACGGGCGAAAAAAGGGTCTCCATAGTTCCACTATTCCTTATTGTCTTCCAATTTTGGCTCTGTGCAGGTGATGGAACTTGTGGGCAAATACGGCACCAAACAATGGAGTATGATTGCCAAGAAACTCAAGGGCAGGCTGGGGAAACAGTGTCGCGAGCGTTGGCACAACCACCTGAACCCCCAGGTCAAGAAGAGCTCCTGGACCAAAGAAGAAGACCTCATCATCTACAAAGCCCGTACGCTTCTGGGAAACCGCTGGGCCGAAATCGCCAAACTGCTTCCTGGGAGGTATGTGTACGAATCAGACGTTTTTTGGTGTCCAACTACGAAATGTTGTTATAGCAACAGGTTTTTCTTTTCGTCGTTGCACACCTTTTATTGAACCAACGATGGATGCACACGAGTGGAGCTTCCATCAGATTGATGTACAAAATATTGGGCCTCATTCACCAATATCTTCTTAAGAATCTTCTTAGATTCTTTCTTAAGTCCTTCTTAAGAAGATTTCTAAGAAGACCTTACGTCAGATTCATCAACGTGTTCTTAAGCCGCTGAATTGTTCGCAGCTGTGTTCTTAGATTGATGAATGCCATCTCCTCGTGAACTGAGCGCGCATGCCAAATGAGTCTAATTAACATAGGATTAGCATAGGTAACCGCCCATTAATGCCCATAAAAGGGACTGCAGGGCCGTGTGCAGGGCCTCTGAAAAAAGATCTACGTGGTCCTGAAAGATTCGTTCCCTCCGTAGGGCAGATCCCCAATCTCCTGTAGCAGCAATATATATGCCATTGTTTTGTAGGCCGTGGATGGAGAAATGCCACCTATAAATAGGGTGGGATCACTAATTGACGGCATGGTTTCCAATGTACTTGATTCATGTTAAAATGATTAATGAAATGATTAATTAAAATGAAAAATTTGAAATGAATAAATAAATACATAAATATGACAGAAATTTCACTGTAATGTATTTTATTGAACTTAATAAAAGAAGACAACACAACCATGCCAACATGTCGGCACTGAAATGTGCTTAAGAGTACTACTGAGTGTTTGTAGGATTTGTTCTTACCTAAGAAAAATCCTGGATAAGAAAAAAATTCATGAATGCCACAATCTTCGTAAAATCTTCGTAAGTAGGACTTAAGAACAAATTTGTTCTTAAGAACGGTTTGTGAATGAGGCCCATTGTTTGTACATCCCAAGTTGAAAATGCAAAGCTGCCATCTTGTTTGACTGCACTCAGAACGGACAACGCCATCAAGAACCACTGGAACTCCACCATTAGGCGCAAAGCAGAGATGGGCCTTTTCACAGAAGACGGCGACAAAAGTACACAAGACAATTACCATCTAGAGCAAAGAGAGGTAGGTTCCTTCAGTAGCTGCTTTTGTGACGTCACGATCATTAACGCTGGTTGTTTACGCATACAAACATCGCTGCGCGGGACAGAAATATTCGTGACGAAAAAGGTTGTACTCAATATCGCCTATTTTCACGCCATCATCCACCAATATTGGCCGATGTACATGGATAGGTGGCTATGTCAATGCACATGAGTTACAAGCCGGTATTTGTCCTTCACCAAGTGCTGTTGCCCTATAGGTTGACTTCAGGTTTGATGTTGTTCTGGATTCTGAACCTGTGTCTCCTGAAGTGGTGAGACCTCCATTAATACACTTGTTAATTACCTGGTAGAACTTCTATCTCACTATCATCACCCTGATATGCCAACAAAGCTAAATTATATCAAATCAATGTCAGTTACATTTGTGAAATGTGTTTGTGTTGTGTCATTTACAAAATGTTTTTTTTTTTCCTCCCTAAAACGTTACATTAATTTCCCTGTCCGGTTGTGATCTTGTAGGTCCAGCCGGAGAAGGACAAGCCAGAGGAGGACAAGCCAGAGGAGGACAAGCCAGAGGACAAGCCGGAGGAGGACAAGCCGGAGGAGGACAAGCCGGAGGAGGACAAGCTGGAGGAGAGTAAGCCGGAGGAGGACAAGCCGGAGGAGGACAAGCCGGAGGAGGACAAGCTGGAGGAGGACAAGCTGGAGGAGGACAAGCCTGCGAAGGACAAGCCGGAGAAGGACAAGCCTGCGAAGGACAAGCCTGCGAAGGACAAGCCTGCGAAGGACAAGCCGGCGAAGGACAAGCCAGCGAAAGACAAGCCTGCGAAGGACAAGCTGGCAAAGAAGCACTCCAAGCCCAAGGAGAAGACTGTGGTCTATCCTCCGCAGACCTTGGCATTGAGGAAGCTCTCCAACCATGACTCCGGAGCCAAAGTGAAAGACGAGACGGTGTCGGATTGGATCCTCAATAAGAAACTGGTGGCTGCGGCACTGAGAATGATAGCAGAGGACATGCTGCCTCTCAGGTGACCACCACACCGATCCGTCAAAGAATCACAACCTTATTCATATACTTTACATTTCATACACAATGGGGGGCACAACACTTCAACATAATATTTAATATTACTGTACACCTTTTGTACAATGTTTGTTTCAGGGCATCCTGTAATTAAAAATGACATAATGCACTCTTTAATGCTACTGAAAACACTGATGCAAGGTTATAGACTGAAATTAGATCGATACAAGATGATATTTTCATAGGGTCTCTATCCGCCTGCGTTAGTTAATGTACATCTTACTTACCCCTTTTGTCCTCTCCTGTCCTCTCAGTTTTGTGGAGGGCGCGGGCTTCAGGTCCTTCATGAACACCATCGCGCCCAACTACCACAAGCTGTCGCAGCGCACGGTGGGCATGCAGCTCTACGAGGACGTGGAGAGGACGATCAAACCACAGCTTATCCACGACCTCCAAGCCTGCCTCTCCACCTCCCCCCCCACTGGCGGCAATGGCAGCGGGCGGGGCGCCATCCACGTCACCTTCGACCTCTGGGCCGGTAGCTCCGCCTCCTCCTTGCAGTCCTCCTCTTCCTCCCCATTGTCGCCATCGTCGCACCCCTCCTCTTCCTCAGCTCCTCACGGCGAGGAGCCTGTAATAGTGGCCGCTCAGCTGCACTTCGTGGACAGCAGCTGGCGGATTCGGCAGCCCACCGTTGCCTTTCGCCACCTGTGCACCGGCAGCCTGGCGTCGGCCGTGGCTCGGGAGCTCGAAGGCGTGCTGCTGGGCTACGGCCTCTTCCCGCACACCGTGGGCTACGTGATGGCCAACCGCGCCAAGGAAGCGGTGGAGGCCAATGCCGTGTTCTGCGACTATAAGGTTCCTATTTTTAATTCCCTTTTATCATTAAGGGTGCCAGAAAGAGACCAGAAAAGTGGAAGAGGGCAATATTTTGAAACAAAACGTCAAAGTGCAATTTTTAAAAAAATTTGTTTAATTTATTTTATTCATTATCTCCTATACAAGCTTATTTGCAGTATTTTTGGCTTGCAGACTTACTGTTTGTGCTTCCTTCCCTACCTTTTTTAGCCTTTATAGTTTCTATATCTGTATCCGTTTTTATATCTATTTTTATTGTTATTGTCCGTTAAAGCACTTTATAAAGCCATTATTATTCCTTTATAAAATAAGGTCATGTGCTCGTCGCCACGTGGCGACCCCGACGCAGACGACCTGGCGGCGTTCCTGGGGGACCGGCTGGCCGAGGTGGACGATTCCCCCTTCTCGGAGCTCCAGACGGGCACGGCGGCCAGCTGCGTGGCCGGCACGCTGCAGCTGGTGATCCGGGAGGCGCTGAAAAACTCCCGGGTGGTGGAGAATGTGCTTTACCAGCTCCACCACGTGGTGGCCTTTTTCAGGACCAACAGCTACTGGAACGAGGTGAGGGGAGAGAGAGAGACCTAACTTGTACATCATGTACATTGTCTGTCAAATACCTCTTCACAATATGTGGAGAGCACAGACACAGTCAAACAGGAGTACAAGTGGAGTTGTGCTTCACTTATGATTGTTGTCATTTATTAGAAAGAGTTACTGAACTTACTTATGTAAGAATTCAGATGTACCTAATTAAGTGGTATTTAGATTTAGATGCTTATTTTATATTCCTAGTACCCTTCAAAGTCCCCCATTTGAGAAACACTGTTGTAAGCCAACTGTGTCTTTATTTGAGCCTTCCCGGTGCTCCCCAGGTGCTGTTGAAAGAGTGCACCTTCTCCCTCTCCCCTCCCGGCCACATGTGTCGCTGGAACTCCCTGATGATGTCCATGCGGCGTCTGGTGGACGCGTCGTCGTGGAGCGCCATCATGGCCCTGCTCGCCCAGGCCCGCATCGAGGCCAAGGACGCCAACAGCACCCCTCCCCTGGTCCGAGCCAAGCGGGAACAGCTGGTGGACATCCTGGGTCTCCTGCAGCCCTTTGAGGATGCCATCCAGGTACTAGAGCCGGTCGATCTTGGCTAAAACATGAATCAGTATTTGGGTCAATATTGAGATCACGATTATAGATTCAAGAACTCATCACATACACATACAGAATGTATTAGTGAAATAAAAGTATGTCCAGAAGTGTGTTGTGGTTGTAAGGTGCTAGTGCCGATGTGTTTGTAGCAACGAAGATATTAAAAATAACACTAACTAAAAAAACACACAATCTTTGGTACTCATGTGACTTTGGTACGATCGTGGGAAGCCCAGATCGTCATCATGATCAAAATGCGATTAATCGACTAGCTCTACCAGGTACTGCCGCTTTCATGGAGCGAGTTATATTAAATGATGGCGTCGCCTTCGTCTGTGACGTTTTTGCTCGTTTCTGGATACTCCATTGTTTAGCCCCACTTTTTAAATATGTTCTTTTGAAATTGTTAGCATTATTTCCAAAGTAAAGCAAGTGGAGGACAAAGATTTATGCGCATAGACTTCTTACTAAACATTATTTGGCTGTATTTTCACAAATATATATATATTTTGTATATAATTAATTGAGCTGTATGTGCTCGTACGTTCTTACATGTTGCAATATAAGATGGGGGAACCAGGTTTTTGCTATTCATTTGGATAATGCTTTAGCTTGTGTATGTCTATATTGTTTATAGGACCAGGCCTCATATCAGTACTGCTGGTAAGAACACAAGGGGCTGCATTCCATCTCTCTGTGTGTTTCCCTTACGAAGGTCCTTCAGAAACCCGGGGTGACCATCTCCTTCGTCATTCCCTCACTGGTCGGTCTGGATAAGATGCTGGAGAGCCGGCCCACCAGCTACACCCACTTTTCCAAGGCCCTGCGCTCAGGCCTCCAGAGCCACCTCCAGCCCCTCATCCTCCAGAGAGACCTGATCCTGGCCACCGTCCTCGACCCCAGGATCAAGCTCCAGGTGAACTCTTACCGACCAGCAGCTCGTAGCTCTGGTGCTGTTGAATAGATTCAATGACGAAATGATGGCAATGGGAGTTTTTTTTGGTTTAATTTATTTCACTTTTTTTTATCACTTGTAGAGTGGTATTTCTTTGATTATCTTGAAATAATAGCATTCAATAGTTTTGAAAAGTAAAAGCAACAAACAATATAACTAAACCCAATATAAACTCACTGAAAGTCAACATACACACACCACCTTAGCTAGCAAATATTATCCTAAGGGGAAAACTGATCAACATCCAACCCAGTGTTTCCCATACATTGATTTATTTGTGGCGGCCCGCCACAATATCAACATTGACCGCCACATATTGATTTTATTTTTTCTAACTATTTAAAATCGGTAAAATCTTAGAGCTGCGCGCAGCGCATCAGCCCCTCCCCCCGCTTTTGCTCTGTCTAGCTCTCTCTCGGACCCGTCTGTGAATAGCCCCTCCTCCTCTCCCTCCTTCTTGCGTATGAACACTCAATGTTCAAACACAAGAAGGATGGTTTTTCCTGAAAGTCTGTGATTTATGCGAAAAAACGCAGAAAATCAAACCTATTCTGAAAACTTTAATGACGGACGAAAGTTTCGGAGTCGGTGTGTAAACGTGATGACGAAAAATACGGACTTGGTGTGCAAAGGCTTAATGTAGGGTGACCAGACGTCCTCTTTTGCCCGGACATGTCCTCTTTTTGAGAACATAGCCTTTTCTGTGAGCTTTTAATTGGTCAGTCTGCACCTCAGTAGCGCGAGCAGCTTCCTTGTTTATCAAAGAGAGCGCATGTACCGGCGGCATCTCTGCAGCTACGCCGAAACATAAATGCAAGTTCACGGATGACTTTTTTTGAAATGTTTTATTTTTTTATTATTTTTTTAGGTTATTGTTTTATAGGGACAAACATTGAAAACGTTTACTTTAGGCCTGTATTTTCTGTGCGTTTGCACTTTGAGGCAGTGTTTTTTCTATTTTCTATGTTAGTGTTGTTAAGGGCCAATAAAGCTCATTTTCATATCTAGTCACCATGTGGACACATTTGTATGTGAACATGTGATACACTACGCCCCCTCCGGGGAGGTTACCACCACAAATAGAATCTGATTCTGTGGGAAACACTGCAACCATACATCATTTGATTTCAGACAACCAAAACCAACTTTGTCAGCAAAAACCTAATCATCATTGTTGCTTTGCAGCCGTTCCCCGACATCAAGAATGAAAGCGAGGCGTCATTCCTGACGATCCCGTCCAAATCCCGGATCCAGTCCATGCTGGAGACGGTGCTTGAGGACACGGAGGCCTCGGCCTCCCCCGCGGCAGTCACCGAGGAAGAGGAGGAGGAGGAGGAGGGAGAGGAGCTGATGACCAGTGAGGAAAAAGCCCTAAAGCGTGTGTCCGCGTCCTCCAGTCCTTCCGGACCACCCGCCGAGTCAGCAAAGCTCTCGGAGCTGGAGGGCTACCTGTCCGAGCCCCTGCTGGAAGGCGACTCGCCCTTACTGTTCTGGAAGGCCGCCCAGAGGTTCCCCAGGCTCCAGAACATGGCCAGGACGCTGCTCGCCATCCCGGCCACGTCGGGGGGCTTCCAGCGCCTTTACCCCATGGCGGCGAGCATTGTCAAGGCCAAGAGGAGCCGGCTGCCCCCGCACACCACCGAGAGGCTCCTCCTCTTCAGGGAATCCATAAGGAGGAAGCAAGAAGCCCCAAGGGGCCACAAAGCACTGATTTCACTGTTGTCAAGACAAAATTCTGGTAACTTGCAAAGAAGTTTGGTATGAAAGCCTGAATTGCTACTGACTACAGCCAGACTGGTTGCTGTTCCATGAGATACAACTGTGTAGGTGGACAAAATGGATTCTGGACATCAGGTTGGTTTGGAGAGAAATGAAATGAACAATCATATCTTTAGTTGCTTCTTCAAACAATGGTATCTTATGTGTACTGCTTATGTTGCTAGATTTTCCCTCTTTTGGCCTTTATATTTATTGACAACAAATCAAAAGCGAGGAGCAGAGGCAGGAAACACTGTAACACAGAAGAAAAGGGTTTCAGGTCCCCTAGCTTTCTTTAAGTATCTGAATTCATCTGTGAATCTTGATCTTAAATCTTTTTTTACCTGACCTCCTGGAACATATCAGTCTTTATTGTGGGCTCTTCGGAACCGTGTCATACTACAATTATTATGTAGTTTTATCTGACCAGTTGTCATTGATCAATTGTCCGGCTCAACCATTGAGGTTTTTTATACTGTTGCTAAATGCTGGAAGCGAGAGTTGGAAGAGACGTGGTGGCATATTACTGGTGAGTGTTGATCCATTCAGCAGTCACCATAATCATCAACAAATGTTCCTTAGGCTGTGGGCTGTCCCTCAGTTTTCTGCCTTTTACAGTGAATGTATAGTTGGTCCTTTTTGAGAGTGAAGTCATAGATCATAAATGTATACTGAAATACATACCTCTGTAATGGTATCTCGATGCCTCATCTGCGGAAGGCCAAATTATGAGTGTTGGTTTTTCAGCTTTCTTGTGTGCAAAATGTCTGTGTATATAATCCCAATTTCCATGGATCAGAGTTACAGAGTAACAGTTATTTTATAATTGAGTATATGTTTAAAACGATGGCTATTCCTGAAAGAGTATTTGATTAAGCATTATGGAGTAGCAGTCAATTCACAGTTGAGTTTGTGCCTTTTGTGTCTTATTTTAACTTTTATTTTACATTATATCAATCCACCAAATTGGATTGGATACATACTTTATACAATCCAACTCAAACTGAAATGCAGATGTTCTGTGAATTTCTAATTAGAGAGAGAGAGAGAGAAAGATTAAAATGGCATAGACTATATTTGTTGAGTGTTATTTTGCGATAAGATCCTTGTTGGTGAATGTAAAGAAGGTGGACAAGGCAATTCAGTAATGTACAAATAAAATATTTTACGATTATTTTACTTTACTTTGGTGTTTGTGATTTGTTTTATAATGAGGTTGTTTCACCTATGGTTTCACCCTCCTGTTTCTACGACATGAGTGTGGTTTACACTTTCGCGTCGCTTTCCGTAGTTTCCGCCCTCCCTCGCAGCCCATTGGCTGAACCAGGACTACGTCACACCAAAACATTCCGTGACACGGCAACTACTTCCGGAATCGAGCCCTTTTCCTACCGTGTGCACGTTGGGGCAACATGCCGGTCAACATTTTACCTAAAACTACACACACGAAGCAAAAAACATCGATTTACGTAACGGACCTTAAAGCCGGTACGTCGACGACGCACATTCAAGTCAACACCATCCCGTGAAAGGCGGCCATTTTTTAAAGGTAGCGACACCACCAACTCGACACATCGTCCGGGGGGGTGGGGGGGGGGGGAAACACGTGCTGTATAAACGTGTTACCCTCTGTCTAAAAAAATCATGGCGTTATACGCGAAAGCCGCGGACATCCTGGAGAAGGCGGAGCAGAAGCAGGGCGCCGTGAAGACGTTGGTCTACGACAGCAAGTTCGCCAACGTCAAGCAGCTGTTCGCGCTGGTGTGCGAGACGCAGAAGTACTCCTCCGTCCTGGCGGAGCTCATCGAGGCCACCAAGCTGCTGAAGCAGACCAAGGTGAAGATGAGCCAGGCCAAGGTCCTGGTCTACGACCTGCTCATCGGCCAGGGGTTGAAGTGCGGCGGGCCCTGGAAGGTGATGATGATGAAGCACCGCGCCCGCCTGGAGGCGGCGCTGGCCCGCATGAAGATCAAGCGCAAGGTGACCCGGAACAAGGATCTGCTGCCCTCTGGCGTCCAGGCGGCGGAGGACGGCGTCCATCTCCCCAGGTACGTGCGTGTGAACACCCTCAAGACCACGGTGGACGACGCCGTGGACTACTTCAAGAGGGACGGCTTCGCCTACCTGGGCCAGGCCAACCGCCCGGACGACCTGGAGCTGAAGGCCAAGAGCTTCGTGCGGGACCTGCACCTCCCGGACCTGCTGGTCTTCGCCCCCAAGACCGAGTTCCACGAGCACTTCCTGTACAAGGCGGGCCACATCATCCTGCAGGACAAGGCGAGCTGTCTCCCCGCCTTCCTCCTGGACCCGGCGTCCGGCGGCCACGTCGTGGACGCCTGCGCTGCCCCCGGCAACAAGACCGGCCACCTGGCCGCCATCATGAAGAACAAGGGCAAGCTGTTTGCCTTCGACTTGGACGCCAAGCGCCTGTCCACCATGTCCACGCTCCTGCTGCGCGCCGGCGTCACCTGTCATCAGCTGGCCAACCGGGACTTCCTGAAGGTGGACACGGCAGACCCCGAGTATAAAGACGTGGAGTACGTCCTCCTGGACCCGTCGTGTAGTGGATCAGGTATGGGACTCTTATTTTGAAAAGCACCTCTTCAATTCTGTTCCACAGTACAATGACTTTGTTGTGTTCCACTGTCTCCCTGTGTCCAGGTATGGTGTGCCTGGGGAAGGACTCCTCGTCCCCCGACCAGGAGAAGGAGCAGCGGCGGCTGGCCAACCTGGCTGCTTTCCAGCTGCGGTGTCTGAACCACGCCCTGAGGTTCCCCCGCCTCCAGCGTCTGGTCTACTCCACCTGCTCCGTCCACGCCGAGGAGAACGAGAAGGTCGTGGCCGCCTGTCTGCAGCAGAACCCCGGCTTCAGGTAACTGCCTACGTGTTGACATACTATAATGGAAATCAGCGGACACTTTTATCCAAAGCCATTTGCGGTGGATTTTCTTTTCTCTATTACTTTTGTCATTAATGAGCAGGTAGGGGTTGGGCATCTTGGCTCAAGGATGCCTACAGGTAGACTGTGTGGACTTTGGGGTTTGAACTCAGAACCTTTCGGCTGGGAGTCAGTCAAACACCCACTTAGACTATCCGGCCCCTTATACTGAACCATATGTTCATTTGTGTTTGTGGACCCGCTGGGTGCATTTCTGCATTTCTGCAGTAGTCACATACATAGTTATATTCACTTTGACACTATTTCATATATATATGGTAAAATGTGTAAAAGGTCGGTGTCAGGACCATAGCGAAGTAAATAAGCACAGGCGTGATGTCCTGGCATTGTGAATGAAAGCATTTGTTTACTACAATGTCCCAATGCGTCACAATATGCTTTTTGTCATCAGATCTCAGTACTTCTTCAAGGTCTCACTTGTAGTTTCACCTGAGTTCAGCCTCAGATCAACTTAAGATTGTGGGTCTCCACACCTCCTCTCCTTGTGCCCTACAGGTTGGTGCACCTCCTCCCCCAGTGGAAGGAGAGGGGTCTCGAGCCATTCACCCAGTGCCTGCGAGCCAGCCCCACCAAGACGCTCACCCATGGCTTCTTTGTGGCTCTGCTGGAGAGACACAGTGGAGCCGTATCCACAGCACCACCGAGCCAAGAGGAAACCGTCATGTAAGTATCTGAACTAGGGAGGCAGGATAATGATTTCGTTTCAACCTATATGATAACCAATAATTACCAGCTTCTCATTGCCGATAACCGATTAGATAACCGATAAGTTAATAACCTGTAGTTTGTGAAAATTTGCGATTTTGTTATTAATTGCGTTAGCCTTTGGGCTGTCTCTAGAAAACTTCCGGCAGTTTTCAAATTCCTGTTGAATAGGTACTACCGCACTAGGTTTTTTGTGTGTGCGCTAGCATTTATAAGTCACGTGACACGTGAGATTTGTGGTGTTAAAAATAGTAGACTTTTTCCCTCCTCTTGGAACCCTAGCTGAACATGTATTGCAAATAGCAATCATGCTGTTGTCCTCTGCAACTGTGAAAAACGGTCAAACCGGCGATGGCTGTTGCTCCCTTTGATCTACTATGCCCACACGGCGTGGCTCTACTCAGGTGCAGAAGTTTGATGTCATGAATGGGACAACAGCGCGCAACGCTTCTTGAGCCCTATGGTGAAGCCAATGTAAGCAATATTGGCTTTATATTATCGGCTCTATTTATCAGCAAAAATGTAATTATCGGAATAATGCATAATAATACAAATTTCCCATTATTGGCCGATAATTTATCGGATGCGATATATATTGTGATCCCTAATCTGAACCCTAAAACTAATGTAATTAGTTCATTTAAAATTGCAATACCAATCCCTAAAAACAATAGAGAATTCAGTGAATAATCGTGTACACACACAAGGATCATTCATTGGCCATTTACCCTAAAACATTAAAGGGGCTATAGACGATGTATTTAGCCACAAGATGTCGCACTAGAGCACCAGCATCTCAAACCACAACCATTGGGAGTGTTCTTCACCTTCTTAACTCATCTCATGCACGGTGCGTGCGTTATCATGAATGCGCGGCCGGCCTGGCTACCAAAACAAAGCAAATAGAAGCTCAGATTACAACACACACAGAGGGAGTGTGCCTTCGTTCTCTGGTCAGGACGCCATTACTCCACTATATCTCTACACAGCCAATAGTTGTTTGCTGCTATATTAATGTTCAGGATATCGTCTATAGCCCCTTTAAGCATGCTAAAACTAAACTAAAACCCAAGTTATCCAGAAGCATCTTCAATCGGTCCTTCTCTCCACCAGCAGTATGCCCAGCCCGGAAGTGACATCAGTCACTCCATCTGAGGAGGCTGAGGAGAAGCCAGCTGTGGTACCCCCAGAGGCCCAGAGAAACAGTGACTCGGAGGAGGAGGAGATGATGGAGGAGGAGGAGGCGGAGATGAAGATGGAGGTCAAAACAAATCAAGTTGAAGGACAGGTCAAGACTGGCGATGGGGCCCCCGGGACCAAGAAGAAGAGGAAGAAAAAGAAGAAGAAGAAGAAGAAGAAGACAACGACGTCAACACCAGCCAAAGTAGAATGAGAGGAAATTAAGAGACTGCATTCGTTGTGTTTGTGGGAGGGTCTGTCTGTCTATTGTTTTTGCAAGAGAAAAATAAAAGAAATACAGAAATGTACTGAGGTCTGTAATGTATTTTTTATTAATGGACCTTCTTAATGATGTATGAATTGACATTGGCTTTTTCACACTCCGCGTTAATACCGACTAAATGTCTTACTTTAAACACATTTTAAACAATGTATTGGCATAATGTTAGGCATTCCTCAATTAAAAACTGCGTGCGTCCGACTTCCATCACAAACGTCATCCATTGGAAAGTCTAATTTTGTAATTTATCATTCTTCTCAGTGCATACTGTGCAGGCTTGTGTCGGCGCTGGTCTCACCGTATTTGACGAGGCAGACAACTATCGACTTGCTCAGTTGGTATTTAGTAGGCAGTTTGACAGATGAGAACACTTGCTATACACTTGCTACACACATGCATGAAAACCTTACAGTGGCGTATTCATTGATTTGACTCACAGCATTGATCCAGGTTCCTCACCTGGATTAATGAGGGGGTTTGTGGTTTTTAGCTTGTTTACTCAACAAGAAGAGACCAACTTACATTTAAAGTACCAAGCAGGAGGCTGTGGGAATTTTCATTTTGCATGTGTGGGTGTGGTAAAGTTGTGCCTAGACCTGTATTCATGAATACATTTTTTAGTTTTAGTGGCAACTATGGAAACTCATTCACTCTATCGCCGTTGCACTCTCTAGCGATTGCTCTCTCTCTCTCCCCCCCCCCTCCCTCTCTCCCCCTTCCTTCCTGGTGTGCATTAGATCTACGATGTAACCTTGATGTGTAGTGACAGTCTAATGGTACTGCCTGTGTCCTCAGGCAGTGATGTGGAATAATATCCTCAGAGAACAGACACCCTCTCCACCTACACACACACACACACACACACACACACACACACACACACACACACACACACACACACACACACACACACACACACACACACACACACACCCTCTCCACCTACACACACACCCTATCTGCCCCCCCCCACCCACCCGCTCTCCACTTTCACCCACACCTTCCAACTGCTTTCTCTCTCTTTTTTCGATAGTGTTGCATCACTTCACCCTCATCCTCTCACCCTCCACCAACACTACATGTGTTCCTATCCTGTCGTGTCTTTAGTCAGCATTCATTGTAAGCATCTGTCTCTACCTGCTTCAGTACGACCACATCTGAGGGGAAGGGAGACAGTAAAACACGTTTGCGGTGCTATTTACATAAATTGAAAATAATGGTGCCAAGAAATTTGATGTAAAACATGTGCAGTGCATTATATATTGGTCAAAAACGTGATTATTATATCGTAAGATAGTCTCATTTCCCTAATAACAATCTTTTTCAATATTTGTATCAACTAAGAATTGAATTTCGGTGACAAGGGAACAGCAAAATTAAGAATAAACCCCAAGAACGAGTCTGGGTTTACTGTGTAGTTATATCTAATGCAGACCCAAATATCTCAGTTTAATACTTACCGCTTGTACATCTATCCAGGCATGTGGACAGTGAAACCAGAAGTATTGCACCTGTCATACAAGCCGTGGATCCGTCCACTAGAGTGCAGTGTATGTCTTTAGAACAGAGACTGGGCTGGCGTTCGCTGTTGTCCACATCTACTACAGCTTGTAGTACATCTCTTAAGGTCATTTGATTTAAGGTACAAGCAGTGTAGTTTGCCTCACTTAATACTCTATTCGCGAACCAAGGCATATTGTGAATTTAACAATTGTATTGTAATATTGTAAACTTATTTAACATTGTGAACTTGGGGAGTCCACAGGAACCGAAACCGGGTGTTTTGACAAAGCTTTTTTGAACTCGGGTCTTCCTCAGTTGTGCATATGTTGGAGACGGTCTGGACCCATGCAGGTGGATTACCCGGGTCTCCTGAGTTACACATGGACCGGACCCATTCACGCCTATGACTAGGTGTCAGCTGTAATATGCACATTGCTTCAGGGAACGGTTCTATGGCAGTGGTTCTCTCAAAATGGTGTAACATGGTGGTATTGTAAGATGGAGTGCTTTTCTGCACACCTCCCGCTCTCCTCTTCGCTCCTCTCTTTCTCTCACTCCCTCATATTCGCCCTCCCCTCCCCTCACTCCTGCCATCAGTCCTTAGGGTCTTTTTCATCTCAAACTTCCATCTTTGCACTGCCCTCACTGTGTCAGACTTTTTTTTTTGAAGATCCCTCTCTATCCTCCTTGATTCCCCCCCCCCCCACCACCACCACATTTCTGCTCCTTGCTCTTCTCCACCGCCACATCCTTATTTGGACGTTGGGGGTCCTAATTCCAGAGGGGCGGAGCTCTACTACACTAACGGCTCTCTGAATACATGAAGACGTAGACTCCTCCTCTCGGGTCGCCTTGGACGCCTTCCATCGTCCGAGGGAAGCGGCCGCTTCTATTGGCCAGCGAGGCCACCTGCTTTGTCTTGGGACCGCCCTGCAATGGGCGGAGTCATGTTGGCAGCCGCAGCAGCTGCGGCAGGGTGGGGTCAGGCGCTCCCGTGGCTGTGATTGGCTGTTGTAGGGCGGAGCGCGGGACGTAGTCGTGGTGTGGTAACGGCACCGCTGACTGCAGGGTGGAGGTAGGGTTAGGATGGGGATGAGAACAGAAGAGGAACGTGGATGTGCGACAGAGTGAGAATGAATGAATGAGATGATAAAGAGAACAGTGGTTCTCAAGTTATTTGTATTAATGCACCCCCTCCCAAGATATTGTTTCATCCAAGTACCCCTTTACCAGCGCAAACCAATTTTAGGAGGGACATTTTTTTAAATGAATATAAATAATGTATGTGCATATTATTTGGTGAACATAAATATTAAACGGGCTTTGTTTATGTACGTTAGTATTCGGACACACTTAATATTTACCTTTTCCAAGCGCCCCCTGCAATCCTTCAAAGTACCCCTAGTGGTGCGCGTACCTCCGTTTGAGAACCACAGATATAGAAGATAGAAAATATGTCTTCATTTGATTTGGGTTTGATGCAATTTTCCTCCTTCCCCTCTACTCTTGTACTTTGCCTTACTTTTGTTTCCTTATATTTGCTTCTCAAGTTGTCACACACAACGTATTACACACATAATATGTATTAATACACACAACACAATCCTAAAGCAGCCAATGGAAGTGAACCAGTGGCATTGCCTATTCACTCTGGCTGAACTCTGAAGTCAGAATTGTGTTTTAAGTGATTACCAAGTTGTTTTAAGTGACGACTAAGTTGTGTGACATGCACAGGTTGTCATTATTATACTCTCTTGACTTAATGCTTGTAAAAAGAGATGTTGTGGTCTGATGTACGGTTTGTACAGGAACACACATCGTGTCCGATAGTAACACACATACATGGTTGCTTCTGATACAGTTTGACACGATAGAGTTCATATTCCTTTGTGTCTGTCAGACACGCCGTGAGGCGCGCGTGCGTGCGTGCGTGTGTGTGTGTGTGTGTGTGTGTGTGTGTGAATGATTTGGGGGGGGGTTGGGTTTTGTTAGGGGGTCACTCGAGTGGAAGAAAGTGAGCAGCCCTGTAGCTCTCCAGCCCTGTCTGGCTCTCCAGTGTGACCGAAAGGCAACTAAATACACCCCAAAAAACACTTATGTATTATTCACACACACTTTTACAAATGTACACACACACACATATACATACATATATACATAGGCTACATATATATATATATATATATATATATATATATATATATATATATATATATATCTATAAACACATCAAAGTATGGGTGTCAGTGCATGATTTCCAAGAGGCAAATATGTTGAATGATTTTATCTTTTCAGATTTGAGTTATCAAATAATGCTTCCAAGCAGAAGCATATCGTTAAGGGACAACAATACGAGGATTGTTCAGGAGATGTCGAGTATAGTCAATGAAACACATCATAAATAAAACACATATTTACATTATTATAACATTTTGATGAAGACAATGTATTATATTCAACGGCAGTCAGTCTTTAACGGCATTGGGTTTATTAATGTCTTTTTAGACTCCTTTGAGACGAATGATTGTCCACATATGTTCATGTTGTTGCCATGACAGCTGGATGGACAGAGCAGACAGATGTCTGGATGTCTGACAAATTATAATCTATATGTTTTCACCGCCTCCCCAACCCACCTCCCTCCCCCTCCCATACAGTATGCACACAGTAGGCACGCACACACAGACACACGCCAGCTTTGGCGTGTCAGCCAAAGCTGGCGTCCCCTGCTGCGTTGTAAGGCGTCCCCTGCTGCGTTACAGGGCCAGAGTTTGGAGGTCATGCCCAATATTACATCCATTCAGACGTGGCCGTGCTTCCCCAGCTGAGCCAATACTGTATGTACAGTATGGTGGACAAAGGACTGAGAGTACATGTCTTCTCTTGTGTCTTCTGTAGAGACACACACACAGACACACATAAGGACGCCACAGGCAAATTGGCTTTTTGTATTGTATCATTTTTATCATTGACTAGTCAGGATGTTATCGTTTTTACTGTTATTTGGTTTTCCATTATCACTTAATCATAATTAAATCTATATTTAGGCCTATATATATATATATATATATATATATATATATATATATATATATATTAGTGGTGGGCCGTTAACGGCGTTAACACGCTGCGATAACACGCTGCGATAACGCGAGACTCTTATCGCACGATAAAAAAATTATCGCCGTTAATCTATTGTCAAAGTTGGGTTGGGAGCTGGGTCTATACCGGATCTCCACCAAGGAAGGTAAGCGCCGCGGAACGGCTGCGTCCTCTGCCCGGCTGCGTCCTCTGCCCGGCTGCGTCCTCTGCCCGGCTGCGTCCTCTGCCCGGCGCCCCCCCCCCCCCCCCCCCCCCCATTTTAATCTAGATTAATCTAGATTAATTCCAAGATTACAGTTAGATTAATCTAGATTAAACAAATTAATCTATGCCAACCACTAATATATATATATATATATATATATATATATATATATATATATATATATATATATATATATATATACAGTATATATATATATATATATATATATATATATATATATATATATATATATATATATACTGTATATACTTTAAACAAACATTTGAATAGGTGAGCCTATAATGAAAATATGGTCCTTTTACATTCTGTTAAATATATAATTGTAAGTAACTTTATTCCCAGGCATAATATATAGGCATGCTCTTGTACCTTTAACTTTAAAATGTATTTAGACTTGTATGAACTAACAGTCGGACCAATAGACCAAAAAGCGACCCATGCTGTAACTTAAGGCTTTAAAGCTCTTTCTGTTCAATAGTCTGCGTTGGAATATTTCATGTTAATTTGCAACACACAATTATTATATTATTTATTTGTATTGTATTACTGTATATCAGAGAGAGAGAGGGAGAGAGAGAGTCTTCTGCATATGGATACTGTACATGCAGAAAGTACTGCAGTACCGATGCAGTGCTCTTTCGCTGTTATATATACGCACTCTTTAAATCTTTCAATAGGAGTTTTAAATTATGAACACTCATTAAATATGTACACCACATGGTCAATCTGTAGGCTGTATAGTGGGGTTTATTCTGCAGATACTTAACTTGCCTCATGGGCTCAAACTGCAGTGTTATATAAGACACGATGCGTTTTTTTTGTTGCATACATGTGTGTGTGTGTGTTTAAGTAACAGAATGTACATATGTTGTTTTTGGTAGTTTGTCTTCATTTGGGTGTTGGTTGCATTTTTCTTAACAAAATGACGTCTACTTTATTCGTTCTTGTCGTTTTTATTGTTGTATTTGCATTACGGTTGGGGTAACTACTGTCAATGATGTCACAGCAGCGTGTCTGCTGTGGGTTATCATTTGCTTTGAGAAACACTAAGTCTTTAACATGCACCATCATTTCTTCAGCTTTAAGATAAACAAACGAGACAACCGGGGCACAGGCATTGTGAAGAATCTGCCTCTTTATTGATGTGTGAAGAGCAGTACAAAGTAAAACCAATCCACGTTTTGGTTTTCAAAAAAGGATTTCCAAACAATCAGTGCTCCAAAAGGCCCAAACCCCGACCGAAAAACAATACCAAACGATACCTTGTATCAGCCATGACACGATCCACACGCTTGACAGGGACTCAACAACACCACAGACCACTTCACTTCACTAACCACTAGGGGCAGCACCATTTTTTAAATCAGTTTATTTTTAAATCTGGGGTAACTTGGTGGGGTTACATTGGGGTGTAGATGTGATGTGTGAACAGAACAAGGTGAGGGATACTGGACTCACATGAAGGTGAAGGTGGAGAAACTCATGGTTGGGTGGGAAAGGGGCGGGGGGGGGGCAGGACAACAACAGTGATAGATTAACAGAACTGGCTACTTTTATTTCTTTCAAAAGAATACTACTTACTTTTAATTCATCATTTTTTTGGCATGGAGCACAATGGAGCGAGTGTCCTTGTTTGTTTATTTCTTTGTTGGTTGCCACGGCAGCCAGTAACCATGGCATCCGTAATGCATCTCACTGCCTCTCTTCCACTTCCATTTTTTTTAAAATTTGCTTTCTTTCTTTACATTTCACTTGTTGTTGGCGGAGGTGCTGAGCACCTTGCGGACCGCCTGTGCGATGGCGTCGCGGTCGATGCCGAAGATGCGCAGCAGCTCCTGCGGCTTTCCGCTGCGGGGGACCTGTGACACGGCCATGCGGTGCACGCTGAAGCCCGTCTCGTTGGCCACCGCCGCACACACCGCCTCGCCGAGACCCCCTGGGGAGAGGCAGGAAAGAGAGATGAGACACTGCAGAACTGTGGTTACCAACCTTTGACTTTAGGCGTACTATCGAGACCTTTCGTGGACCACCTCATATGCAAACGGTAAAAAAATATATAAATACACATGCGGTGGATGAGCAAAGAGTGCCAGCGCCTCCTTTATTCATAAGAATTACTTGTGAATAAACAAGTAACAGTGGAAAGATGAAGTCAGCAACACTGCTTATGCAAATGAACACAAAACATCAATGGAAAACATGGTGGACTGCACAAAGTGACCCTATTTTTGAAACAATAAGCCATAAAACTAGATTTACTAAATATTTGTTGTCTATACTATTTTTTCTATTATTGTAAATTTGTCTATTTCAAGAATCTTACTTCCGGTACCCTCGCGTACCACAGGTTGAAAAGCGCTGCTAGCGAAGACATTTTGCTCTCTATTCACTATTAATCAGAGGCCTCTATCCAAAGTGACGTACAGTGAATGAATTCAGATGCAGGTTGTTAAGGAGGAGTTCGAGGTTAAGGCATCTTGCTCAAGGAAGGATGCCTACTACTCCCAATCCACGACACTATCCTGCCCCGGTTCTTTCTTTCTCTTAAACCTTAATTTCCTTAATCGTTATTCAGTATTTCTTTCTTTCTCCCTTTTGTCATTGCTTCCTTTGTTCATTAATTAATTGTCTGTCCCTCCCTCCCTCCCTCCCTCCCTCCCTCCCTCCCTCCCTCCCTCCCTCCCTCCCTCCCTCCCTCCCTCCCTCCCTCCCTCCCTCCCTCCTTTCCTTCCTACACCTCCTTCCTCTCGTCCTCCTCCTGTCACGTTAGATAACTCACGCCTCGCTGGAGAGTGTTCGCCAGCGGTGACCTGATCTGGCCCGACGGGAGAGACAACGCCCTTCCACTCCCCTACCCGCCCCCTCCCCCTCTCCTTTTCTCACTCTTTCACCCTCCATCTCTCACTCCTTCACACACCTCACTCGCTTCATTCACACCTCTCCTCCCTGTGTCAACCCTTCAGTTGTCTACTTTAGTTCCCCCTAACGCAAAACAAGCTCCGTGGATTATAAGTCACCACATCATTGTTTTTTCTGTAGAGAGAGAGAGAGAGAGAGAGAGAGAGAGAGAGAGAGAGAGAGAGAGAGAGAGAGAGAGAGAGAGAGAGAGAGAGAGAGAGAGAGAGAGAGAGAGAGAGAGAGAGAGAGAGAGAGAGAGAGAGATATTTTGGACGCCATGTTGTAGTGATGTTGGTATGTAGGTCACTTGGTGCCCAAAGGCCAGAGATTAAATTAAAAATCACACAGCCGCCACTCTCCTCCCCTCCATCTATCCAAATATGTATCCCCTCTATCCAATATCTCTCTATCTATTATCTCTGTACTACACTCATCTAATATCTCTGTATCTATGGTCTGTCTGTCTCTCTCTCTCTCTCTCCATCCTCTGATACAGTGTGAAGCCGGTCAGCAGCCGCCCCCTTCACTGCAGTGATTTTGGTTCACTGTCGGTCGAAGCCCTCGCCGCTCCCAACAAGCTGCCTGTCCAGTGGACACAGACGTCGTTCATCGTTGAGTGAGTACGGGGCAGACTTTGCTTTTTGGTTTATATTTTTTGGTTCTCATCATATTTTGGGGGAAATGGTATGGAAAGTAGTTAGTATGATGCTAACAGACATTTCATATTTAGACAGTGGTTTTGGAAATCACTTTCATCACAGTT